>JAXHKQ010000438.1:0-18134 GCA_038407185.1 Chalaropsis ovoidea
TACTAAGATAAGAGCCGGCGAGTGGCCCGACAGCTGCGGCCGATACAGGCCGGCCTTCCCAGGCGTCTATGAGGGCTGCGGATTCCACTGATTCAAGAGGAGGTTTCTCAGAGGAGCCCGGGAGGCCACGGATCTTGCAAAGTGTCGTTCGGGTCGCCGAGTGCGGTATTGTTAGTTCCAGTTGTCGATCTCAAGACTTTGGAGTGCACGGGGGCTGCAGCCCCGACATGCCTGAACAGTACTCAAGGTGTCGTCGACCATTTCTTGCTGTGGCAGAGTTGGAACAGAGCACTGAGTGAGGGCGATGGTCAGGCAAGTCTCTCACATCTTGTTGTCCCTTTGCTTCTGATTTCTGGCCTCCGAACCGGGAGGAGGGGAAGCTGGGCTTTCAGGCATCAAATACTGTGTGTAACCCTGGGGCTGTAGGGGCTGTAGGCTAGAGGCTATAGGCTACAGGCTACAGGCGGCTCTGTACCTGTGATTGAGGGTTCATAGACAACAGGCCAGTAATTATACAGCATGCACAATATGAGTGATGCTTCTGTAGCCAAGTGATGTATACATTGATACATGTACTTACACAAGTACAGGTATATTTGCTCTACAACCACCCCCCTATACCTTGCTTCCATTGTCCTTCTGCCCGCCTGTATTCAATGCATAGTCAAGAGAGACCCCCCTGCTATAATGCGTGCTATAGGCCCGGCTTGCCGCCTGCTGTGTGCAGTGGATTAGTGGGTGTTCTCTCTGCAGAGCTGCAGCCAGTGAGGAGGAGAGGCCAGGGGGCAGAGCAGAGGAGGAGGGGAAGACTTGGATGTTGATGAGTTGGTGGACGAGAAGAAGCAAAAGGAAAAGACGAGAAGAAGAAGAAAGTATTGTAGAGGAAGGAAGTGGGAAGTGGGAAGAATGGGCTTGTTGAAGTGTGTGGATGGTGATTTTATATCAGGTTTATAGTGGTTTTTAGTTCTTGTTTAATTCTTTTTTATTCTTTCTTTATTCTTTTTTTAATGTTTTCTTTTCTTTTATTCTGCCTTTTATTCTCACGTCTACCTCTCTCCTCCTCGGCCCTCTCTATTTCTGGCCTGCATACTCTCCTGCAGCCCTCCCATCCAGCACATACATACACACATACACACACCCACTCACCCGCTCACACAACCCGCTCTCGTCTTCCATCACCATCCATCTGCCGCCTGTCTGCCTTGTGTGGTGTGTTGCTACTGGCCTGCCTCTGATATCTTGTCTTCGCCTAGCATTAATATCAGGGCCTGTTATAGAAGAGAACAAGGGGGGGCCCTGGAGAGGGGGAGGGGTCATTGGAAAAAACAAAGAATTAATTGCTGGCTTATATTGGTGTCAAGCGACTTATAGACGACCCTGCTCGCTCTTCTTACAAGACAGGACAAGACAAGTCTTTGTTCTTTGCTTTTTTATATCATCTTGCTGGTGTAGCACTAGCCTCTTGATTATTAGCGGGCAGTCTTCTTTCTCTACTTCTTTTGTTTTCTGTCTTGTTCCAGGCTTCTTGTGCTGGTGCTTCTGGTCTGCCTCCTCCGCACCTTCTCCTCCGTCTCGTGTCCGCCAGCTTCTCCTCCTCCCTGTCTTAGTCTACTGCGTCTGCATCTCCCTGTGCACGTACTACATCAACACCAACACTCTCCATCTGCGTGGTAGCATATGCATGCACAACCACTCGGCCCTCGACACGAGCTGCACTGTGCATAGCTGCAAAGCCGTATCACCGTAGAGCTGCAAGCCCTGGACCGGAGGCCCTCAGCGGAGACCCCCTGTACACTCACTGTACACTGTATGCGTTGTGCGGCAGAACAAGACAAGTCGAGACAGCTTATATACGCACAGCCAGCCCACTCCGTGGCGTTGTGTGTGGGCTTGCCTCGATAGCATCTGCTGCCTTTCGTCTGCCCTCCCACTCGCCGCCATCTCGTCTTCCTTCAAGCATGGGAGCTTGTCTTGCCTCAGTCTTCACTCCAGTGTGTTGACCATCGACTGCATCTGCCATCACGCCGTTGCTTTACACCACCACCACCCACTCACAGCCGCATACCGCATACTACATCAGACTACCATGCCGCCTTCTTCAATGCACACTTCCTCTGGCCCTGCCACCCGCCAGTACCACATGCCGCGCCCCTATGGCACTGCTCCCACCGCCCCCTACACTCCCTTCCCCGACGACCTGCCCGGCTTTGCATTGCCCACCGCCGCTTCGGCAGCATCCTCAACCCCCCGCCTGCACTCTCGCCCGCGCCGGGACACCAGCGAGCCGCCACGACGCACTCCATCCACAACTGCATCGTCCACAAGGCTCCCCACAGCCCCCTCCACCCGCCGCGTGTCATTCAATCTCTCCGAAACGCCGCGTCCCGTCGTGGTCCCGCCTCCATCCTCCTCCTCCTCCGTCCAGCAGCAAAGCCAGTCTGCCCTCCACAAACTGCCCCTACCACAACAGCCATTGCAGAAGCGGACCCTGGGCACGCGACGCTCGGCCCTCATTCAAGACATGCCACAGATCGACACCCGCGTACCCCCAACTTACATCTCCCGCATACGTGGGCCCTCGCCTGCGCACCAGCCCCATGCAAAGCCCTCCTCCCGCCGCCCCTCCAGCCCTCACAGTACCACCACCAGGACCACTCCCGGTATCATGGCCCCCGCTAGCACCACCCCCGCTAGCACCACCATCCGCATATACCCCGAGCTGGACCGCTGGCCACGCCACGTGCGCCAGCCATCCACCACCTCCTCGACCGACAGCCAACACAACCTACTACCGCTGCGCCTAGCCACCGACCTCCCGCCATCTACCACGCCCAGCATTTTGTCCGGCACCAGCAGCCAACTCAGCGCTAGTCCCAGCACGCGCTTCAGCGAGTCGCCCAGCCCCTGGCCATGGTCCGCAGCCGCCAGCGCCAGCGCCAGCGCCGCAAGCATCCCCACGTTTGCCGGAGGCCCGTACAGTCGTGATACGACGCCGATATCAGCGCCGTCGCAGAGCCCTGCGCCGAGTCTGGGCCTCGCTCTTCGGGATGGCGGCGGGGCCCGTGCGCCCAAAACGATTGGGAGCCCGGTGCCTGTGCCGACGGCCGCGAAAAACACCTCGGCATCATCCATGGTGCGCGGGCCCCCTTTGAGCCCACCGCCGAGAAAGTCGTCCTGGGCTAGCCCCCGACAACGCGCTGCAGGGGCCTCGCCCGTGTCGACAGCCTCTGGCTCGACATCTAGAACCCGCCGTCCCTCTGATGCCACCCAGACGCAGCGTTTTGTCCCATCGTCGACAAAGCCCGTTGTCATCGCTACTAGCCCCCGCACCGATCCTCCTCGTCGGCCCAGTCGTGACGGTATACCGAACATCCTCGGTCTCCACCAGGAGCCCCAGCGTATAATCCAAAGCAATCTCAGTAGCGCCCATGTCCCGCGAGCGAATACGAGCAAGGTCACCAGTGCAGTCTCGCCGTCTCCCGAGCGCGTCCGCCGTGCCGCTGCCACCAGTCAGCCCCAGCCGCAACAGCCATACACAGCCAGCAGCCGAGAAGCCACGCCCGTTCTGGAGCCCGTGACCCAGCAGCTGCGCACGCCAAGCCCCGTCATCATCAACACATCGTCGCGATTTGCCTTTTTCGGAAAGAAAAAGGCCGCGCCGATTGAGAAGCCTCCGCGCAAAGGCCCTGCTGCCGGGACTGGCCACGAGGGCTACGGCCGCTTTGGAGCACCGCGCCGCCGCAGTGGGAGCTTCACCAGCGCCTTGCGCGGGCTGTCGTCGTCGCAGGAGAGTCTCCCGACAGACCCATTCTTCCTCGACCGCATGTCGCCCGTGGTGATTTCCGGCGGCGAGGTAGTCAAGAACCATAACAACGACGCGGCCCTCTCGCGGACAAGCAGCAATAACAGTCTGGCTGCTGAGCCGGGTGGCTTCGCGTCCCCCGTGAGCTCTCTAAAGCCTGCGGCTAGTCCGTATAGAGCCCGCCGGCCAAGTGATAGCAGCGACTCGGAAGCTGTTAGCGGTCAGTCTGCCCTCCACCTACGGAAGCTCAGGGCAGGTCAGAAGCATCGGCTTGTAGCCAAGACACCCAGTGTCTCTACTCCAAGTCCCGATGTCGGCATCTCCAACATCCCCGATGAATCTCCAATCGATGGGCCATTTGCCATCAACTCGGCGCCGCCGGCACCCACACTGGGTCCCAAGAAGCTGATTAAGCGGGCGCGCTCCCCCCGCCGGTGGAATTTGTTCTCGTCCAAGGCACACCACAACGCCGAGAAAGACAAGGAAAAGAGCATCACTGCATCTGCACCTGCTGAAGCCACTCCAATATCGCCTGTGCTGCCAGCTGCCGTCGAGACCGTGCCCACCCGCCGCGTGGCGTACTACATGATTGACGGGGCCGAGCAGGAGCACGTGACTCCTGTAGAGCCGGACATTGACAACGTGCGCGACGCTCTGCGCGGCGCCGATGTGCAGCTCCCGGGCGCCGCCGAAGCAATTCATATAGAAACGGGGCGCAGGCTGGATGTAGAAAAGCCGGGTCCATGCAGCTCTGCGTCGCCCGTGAGCTTCTCTCGTCCCTTCAACCGCACGAGCTTTCACGCGGCCATGCTTGCGACCCGGGTCCCGACAGCACCCACGGCCACCTCCACACCCTGTGCCACGGACTCGGGCTCTGTCACAGTTAGCACGCCGGATCTGGTCACTGACGGCACTGCCTCAGCCACCACGACCACCGAGTCGCCTTCCAACAGTATCCCCCTGCGCAGAGGCCGCGCTGGGATGATCATCGAGCCTGGGTCTGACTTTATCCGCTTTTCCGCCCGGAAGGACTCGACCGCTAGCACTGCCACCACCTTTAGTACCTCGGCCACTTCTTTCTCGGCGCCGTACCTGGCTGGCTACGCTAACACGGTGGCAGTTGAGCCGGCACCCGGGGCTCCGCTGGCTGAAGACGAAGTCTGGGATGAATACAATGACCTGCTGGGCTTGGCTAGTCCGGCAGGCGCGGGGCCTATCTCGATTGCAATCCCGAGCTCCATCCCAGTCTACAATGACATGTACGACGATGACGAACATGACCGTGTTCCACAGTCAAGCACCTCCTCGCGAGGCTCCCCGTTTCATCTAGAGACTTACAACTTTTCACTGTCTCCATCCGCAGCGGCAGCAGCTGCCCGTCTCACGCAAACTTCGAGCATTGGAAGCATCGACATGACAGAGCGGCTAAGGGCAATCTTTGCCCCAAAGCCCGAGGTAGCATCTATTCCTGTGCCAGTGCCAGTGCCAGCGCCAGCGCCAACACGGCCCGTCCCGGCTCTCCCCCCCTGCGCCAATCCTGCAGGCCCATCTACCCGCACCCGCTCAAACACGACTGGCAGTAGCCGGTCACGTGTCTCTTCAACCAGTTCCACTTTTGACTCTCCTTTGGATCAAGTAAACCTTCGCATCGGCTCTATGACAGTTAGCAAGTGGCTTACCTTTGGTCATGTCATGTTCTCTCCCATACGTGAACGGCTTGTAGGCGCAGGAGCAGCGGCGCCCAAGTCCTCTGTCACCAGCGCGCAAACTAGCGTTCTTGTCCTGGACGGTCTTGGAAACGACGATTGGTCTTTTTACGCAGCCGAGACGTATCCCGGCGCAACCTTTTTCAACCTCTCGCCCCGCGCGCCGGTCTCGGCCGATCGTCGAGCTAGCACCGGCTTCCCGCTCAGCCCGTCAAACCACCACCAGATTCAGTACACCTCGCTGGGGCACAAGCTGCCATTTGGGCCCGAGACCTTTGCAGCTGTCGTGCTGCGCTTCCCTGCGGCGGGGCCAGAAGCCCATCTGCGCAACATTGTTTCCGAGGCGCGACGCGTGCTGGTTGCCGGCGGCTACATGGAGCTGGCCGTTCTTGACATGGACCTGAACAACATGGGCAACCGGGGGCGGCGTGCGGTGCGGCGGCGCAAAGAGATGCTGCGCGAAAAGGCGGCGGACACGGCGCTCGGCTCGACGGCGGACACGCTGCTCCGGCTGCTGGGAGCTCGCGGGTTCGCAGACATCAAGTCGTGCCGCGTGGGACTGCCAGTGGCCGGGCCAGCGGCGGCATCAGCGTCGGCATCGGCGTCGGCGGCGTCCGATAGGCTGCAGGGGCGCAAGTCAAAACGCGACACGCGCAGCCTGGCAGAGATGATGAGTGATGACAGCGCCACGGCAGATGAGAGCATCACCCGGATGGTGTCCAAGGTCGGGCGCTGGTGGTACGCGCGTTGCTATGAGGGGCTTGCGAATGGATCAAGCGCCAGCTCTAGCTCTAGCTCCAGCGCCAGCGCCAGCTCTAGCTCCAGCCTGTGGCATGATGCAGCTCTCCTGGCCGAGTGCGCTGATTGGGGCACGAGTCTGAAGCTGATGGTGTGCCATGCGCGGGTTCCATTGGATGCCGTCAGTCGGGTGGCTTCTATCTGAGTTTTGCTTTCGTAATCTCCTTCCTTGTATTCTCTTCCCCTCTCTTGGTGGCCGTTTGCTTACCCCTCTTTGTGGCTTTTCTCTTGCCTTCTGTGACGTTCCATCTGGAGCAAGATTTTCCATCATCCCATTTTCTCTTTTCAGCAGCTTCCTTTTGTGGTTGCGACACCGAAGTCCACTTTCCTCCGGGGGCCGCCTGGCCTCGTAAGTCATCCCCGCTTCTGTTGTTCTCCCCTTCTTCTGCTCTCCTCTTCTCCTCTTCTCCTCTTCTCCTCTTCTCCTCTTCTCCTCTTCTCCTCTTTCTTTTCTCCTCTCTTGTCTCCTCTTTTATTCCCCCTTGTGATTTACATATACCAGTTCGCTGCTTTGTTGTTTGTGGTGTTGTGGCCTTGATGGCTCTGGCGCCTTTGCTTTTATTGGTTCTTTGTTTCTCTGCTTCTGCTTCTCTGCTTCCGATGATATCCCCTCCCATCACATCACCCCGCCCGCCCGCCCGCCTGGCCCGCTGCTTGGCTGGTTTCCTTCTGCATTTGCTGCCCTGCTGGTCTTCTGCTCGTCCTTTTTCTTATGTCTCACGACGTCACGCATGTCATGACATGATCCAATGGAGCGAGCCTGTTTACTTTTGATTTTTTACTGGCATGAATACACACAACTTCCTACTTACTATTTACTACTGATCACGCAAGTCCAAGTCTAAGCCCACGTCCACGTCAACGTCCACGGCCCAAGTCGAATGCCCATTCTCCAAAGTGATACCCAAAGATAAGATCCAAAGTCGCCATCGCGCAAGTCCCTAGCCGTCCGTGTAAGTAAGCCCATTTCCCCTTTGGGCCTGTTGTGGCCTATCAGGGCTCACCTCGGCTCTTAACCAGCGCTAAGCCTGAGCCTGGACCTATGGTTAAACCACTTTCGAACACGAGCACGGCAGTGGCCCTGAGAGCTCTGTGTAGGCCCTGTATCCCGTAGACGCGGTATCGATATCAACGCTGCGGCACTGTAGCACTGCGGCAGTGTGATGTTATATAGCATACTGATTCCTCCGCCAGACTCGCACACATCTCCATCGCCCAACTCTCACTTCAATATTGTCCACTGCCACCTTCTCTGCCTCTGCCTCTGCCACCACAGCTACTATGACTGCCGGCTTCAAACCCGAGGCCATCCTCACCATATTCAGTGCCCATTTTCCCCACGAGCAAGACTTTGTCTTTCTCTTTGGGACTGATGTGGCTCCCATTATTTCCAAACAAGGCGTGATCTACGTCCTTGAGGGAACTTCCCGCCAACGCTATTCTCTGCGCATTCCCATCCATCTGTCAAGCAAACGCAACGAAGACATTGCCCGCTCCGTCCTCCGCCATGTCAACCTTCTCCGCAAACTGGCCGACAGCGGCTTCTCCTGGTCGCCGAGACTGATGGCTCAAAGCACCGAATTTGACAACAACATCGGCTTCCCGTATTTCATCCTGGGATGGATGGAAGGCCGAGTCTTGAAGTGGGACGATACAACGCCGAGCGATCGCGGCGTCAGGAACAAGGTCTTGTGGCAGATGGCTGACATCATCCTGGAGCTGGCCATGTGCACCCAGGAAACTAGTACGTTTGGCCTCACCCCCAAGAACATCATTCAATTATTAACCGGAATGACATGACACAGGATGTGGCCACACGGCCTCTTCATATACTACAGAGCTGATTGACGGTGAGATCGTGCGGGCAGCTCGAGGAGAATGCCCTGATGTCACACTCAGGGACTGTCTCATCCAGAGAGCCCTCGTACATCGTGCTCTACAGGGTGTCCCCGAGATCTCGTCATTCTCCCTGTCCCACGAGTCCCTGTGTGCTAGCAACATCATCGTCGACGACAACCATAACATCGTGGGGTAAGCCCTGCCGCCTCGCTCCCTACATCTTCCGGCATCCCTTCATCAGCACCCCCCTTATTGTCTCATGCACTAATAATTCTTACCTCCTCACTAGAATCGTTGGCTGGGGCTTCGCTCGACCTCTGCCAATCCAGTTCACTCTCCGTTTCCCCCAATTCTTGACTGTAGACCACGACGTCAACCTCGTCAATCCCGATATCTCTGACATGAACAACGACGCTTTCCTTTCTCTCTCCGACACCTTGCATGCCGACCGCATCTTCTTTCTTACCAGCGTGCTGACGAACGTCGAATCACAATCCCCCCATGCTGATATTCGCCGCTGGATTTCTTTTGCCTTTGCCGATCCCGATACTAACTGGCGTCATCTCATCGTTGAGTCGGTTCTCAAGCCTCACGTGCGGTCTTGGATGGCCAAACGCGGCTGGCTCCTGAATGTCACAAAGGACCTGAGGCCAACGAAAGAGGATTTTATACGCGAGGTTGATGGATTTGAAGAGTTCCTGGAGCGGAGCGCTGGCACTGTCAAAGGTCCCGACCGCAAGTCTCTCTTGAAGGCAGTTGAAATCTAGCAGGTGCTCAGGAACAAGGGGCGGAGCTTATATCTGACGTCATTGAAGCTTCTTGTACACTGCACGTGACGATAAGATAAGGAAATTTCGTCAACCCAGCTCAACACCAACAACTTCATGATGCAATGGCAGGATATATCAAACTGGAGTATTACTTTCCAAACTTCACATGTGATTGCAAGATATCTTGAGGCAATCAAAGAGTCTTGCCAAGACCTTGTAGAGAGACAAAATGTTGAGAAGCTCACGCATAGCGGCGACGACGTCAAGGCGCTTCTATTCATCTCGCAAGCCTGTCCAAGGTAAAGCAAGGGTCTATAATCCAATGGTAGTCGCACACAACTAACGCTGGCCCAGAGTATGATACCCTCCTTTTGCATCAAAAGTCTCCCACTGGTGGAAAGTTCACGCTTACGCCTCCCATACGCGCAAACGAAACGTTGAAAATTAGCTATGGCGGTGAGCTATCGACCGATCTCTTATTACAACGCAACATTCTCGACGCCGTCACCGACTCTCGTGGCCGTATGGTTGACATCTACGAACCAACCCTCCCCGCCTACGTACACCACGCCCCCTCTCGCCTAGCCACGCCCATCTACGCACAAGATGCCAGCCTAATCACCTCGCTCTTCGACCTGCACCCAGACGCCGACCCGGCCGCCGCGCCAATCGAAATCTTCGAAGCCGGCACTGGCATCGGCGGGCTGACGCTGCACCTGGCGCGCGCCATCCACGGCGCCAACCCGCCGGTGCCCACGGCGCTGCGGCGAGCGCTTGTGCGCGGCGAGTACCAGCTGCCGTCGGTGCGCGACAACGCCACGGAGCCGCTAGTAGAAGACCACCACGACATGACGTTTGCCGACGCCGCGATGCAGACGCTGCACGACGCGCACGTCGCGGCGCGCCGCGCCGTCGTGCACACGCTCGACGTGCGCCACTCGCACAGCCGCTACGCCCACAAGATGGTGCGCCACTTCCGCCACGCGCAGTACCTGCTGGACGTGGCGTTCCACGTCGCCGAGATCAGCACGTACCTGGGCCAGCGGCTGGCGCAGACGGGCGGCGCGCCGTTCCTGACGCATGCGTTCCTAGATCTGCCGGAGCCCGAGGAGCACGTGCAGGCCGTCATGCAGGCGCTGAAGCCCGACGCCACGCTGCTGGTGTTTGCGCCGTCCATCACGCAGATCGCGCGCGTCGTCAAGTGGGTCGGCGATGGCGCGGAGCGGAAGCCGCTGAGACTCGAGAAGACGCTGGAGCTGCCCATGGCCACCAACAACGAGACCTCTCTGCGCATCGGAACGGGCGGCAAGGACTGGGACGTGAGGTATGTTAAGACCAAGAAGTCGCTCCTGGAGGCCGCCAAGGACGAGAGCGCCGACGACGTGGCTGTCGAGGATGTCCTGGTTTGCCGGCCCATGGTGTATCAGCGCATCGTAGGCGGGGGCTTTATTGGAGTCTTCCGCAAACTACTAGACCAAAGCGACCGCCAGGTCTTTGAGGGTTCTCTTAATCCATCACAGAGAAAGCCCCGGCGCTCAAGGGATGATGCAACTAGCAATCCCGAGTCTGACCCCGAATCTATTGCAAGTAATTCAGAATCAGCCGGCGTTGAGGCCTCAATAGAGCCGGTCGCTGGAGAAGAGGCTGAATCTAGCGCCCAAGGGGAGTCGACAACCGAGTCAATCTCTGATACCAAGTCTGTAGCATAGGCTTATTTACATGCCATCATGTATCTTGTACCACCATGTGTAAATTTAGAAAAGCTTTCATTCACGTCATCTTCATTCACAGTAACAAAACAATTTGTTGTAGACAACATTTCCATTGAAAATGGGCTTCGTAGAATCATTACACTTAAACAATAAACAAGAAAAGAAAACCAAAAATGCACTTCCAAACAACAGCCAGCAAGACCAGCGCAGGAACAAGATATTTGCGTCACAAGCCGTGAGCAGAGTCTCCAAGTCCTGGCCAATCAAACCTCCATGCCCACTCCAAACGCCTCATAAAAGCACTATGTAGTATTGATTTCTTGTCTTTTTTTTATTACATCTCGGCTTGAGATTTAACCCTCTTCACGGATGCAGACGTTTAGTCAACCTCCTCCATGTTGGAGTCGCCGGTCTCGACAGCGGGGGCGTCGGTGGCAGCGGCAGTGGTGGTCTCCTCATCTTCGGCATCAATGTTCAGGCCAACCTGGACCAGCTTGTGGATGCGCTCAGCGAAGCTGGCGGGCTCCTCGATGGTGAAGCCGGAAACCAGCAGAGAGGTCTCGTACAGAAGCTGGACAATCGACTTGACGTTGCGGTCGTTCTCGCCGTCGTTCTCAACCTTGCTCTTGAGCTCCTTGATGATGGTCGACTTGGGAGAGATCTCAAAGGTCTTCTTGGAGGACATGTACGAGGACATGGAGGTGTCACGGAGGGCCTGGGCCTTCATGATACGCTCCATGTTGGCAGACCAACCGAACTGGCCGGTGCGGATAGCGCAGGGAGCGCCAGTCAGCTTGTGGCTGACAACAACCTTCTCGACCTTGTCGCCCAGGATGTCCTTCAGGACCTTGGCCAGAGACTCGTACTCCTTCTCCTCAGCCTCGCGGGCAGCCTTCTCCTCCTCGGTCTCCTCAAGCTCGAAGTCCTTGGTGATGTCAACCAGCTTCTTGCCCTCGAACTCCTTGAGCTGAGTCATGGCGTACTCGTCAATGGGGTCAACCAGGAACAGAACCTCGAAGCCCTTGTCCTTGAGGGAGTCCAGGAAGGGAGACTTGGAAACAGCGTTGATCGACTCGCCGGTGATGTAGTAGACGTTCTTCTGCTGCTCGGGCATGCGGGTAACGTAGTCGGACAGCGAGGTCAGCTCATCGCCAGACTTGGTGGAGTTGTAGCGCAGCAGCTTGGCCAGGGTAGAACGGTTCTGAGCATCCTCGTGGATACCCAGCTTGATGTTCTTGGAGAAGGCGCTGTAGAACTTGTCAAAGTTCTCCTTGTCCTCGGCAATCTCGTTGAACAGCTCAATCGACTTCTTGACGATGTTCTTCTTGATGACCTTCATGATCTTGTTCTGCTGCAGAGTCTCACGAGACAGGTTCAGGGGCAGATCCTCAGAGTCGACAACACCCTTGACGAAGCTGAGCCACTCGGGGACCAGGTCGGTAGCGTCATCAGTGATGAAGACACGGCGGACGTACAGCTTGATGTTGTTCTTGGTCTTCTTGGTCTCGAACAGGTCGAAGGGAGCGCGCTTGGGAACGTACAGGATGGCACGGAACTCAAGCTGACCCTCGACGGAGAAGTGCTTGACGGCCAGGTGGTCCTCCCAGTCGTTGGACAGCGACTTGTAGAAGGCGGCGTACTCCTCCTGGGAGATATCAGCGGGGTTGCGAGTCCAGATGGGCTTCTGCTTGTTCAGCTCCTCCTCCTCGTTAACGGTCTCCTTGATCTTCTTGGTCTTGGGCTTCTTCTCCTCGGCATCATCATCGACCTCCTCGATCTTGGGCTTCTTGTCATCAGACTCCTCCTCCTCCTTGGTCTCCTCGGCATCCTCATCAGGGATCTCCTTCTCAACCTCCTTCTGGACGTGCAGGTAGATGGGGTAGGAAATGAACTCGGAGTGCTTCTTGATGACCTCCTTGATGCGGCTCTCCTGGAGGTACTCAGTCTGGTCGTCCTTCAGGTACAGGATGATCTTGGTACCGCGGGAGATCTGAGGGCCCTCGGTGTCGACGGTGACGGAGAAAGTGCCACCGGCGGCGGACTCCCAAATGTACTGCTCGTCATCGTTGTGCTTGGAGATGACCTTGACCTTGTCGGCAATCAGGTAGGCGGAGTAGAAACCGACACCGAACTGACCAATCATGGAAACATCAGCACCGGCAGTCAGGGCCTCCATGAACTGCTTGGTACCGGAGCGGGCAATGGTACCCAGGTTGTTGACGAGGTCCTGTAGTGCGTGTTAGTATGTTGTACAAGGGGAAGCCAAAAATCGAGAAGAGTAACTTACAGCCTTGGTGAAACCAATACCAGAATCCTGGATGGTCAGGGTCTTGTTCTCCTTGTCGGGAATGATGTCAATGCGCAGATCCTTGTTAGAGTCCAGGACGCTAGGGTCCGACAGGGACTGGTAACGGATCTTGTCAAGAGCATCGGAGGCGTTGGACACCAGTTCTCTCAGGAAGATTTCCTTGTTGGAGTAGACAGTGTTAATGATGAGGGAGAGCAGGTGAGAAATCTCAGCCTGGAACTCGAAGGTCTCGGCCATCTTGTGTGATTTTTGGGGGGGGGGGGGGTGTTGAGAAAAAAAGAAAAGGGTCTGTGGAAAATTTCGATGTCAGCTATGCCAGGCAGAAAGATGTTGGTGGGGCATTGGAAGTGAGGGGCAGATGTGATGGGTGAATTGTGTGATGGACGAGTCACAGTTCGGTGCAGTGTAGATTGATAGCAAAAGTCACCACAACAGAGCAGAGCAGCGCAGCTTCGTCTCTTGTGAGGTTCAGCAGTAGGAAAGGGAAGCCTAGACAGCTCAGCTCTACCCAGTCTAGTTTCGAGACTGAAACAAACAGTAGCAAAACTGCAGGTGGTGACTGAGGGCACGGCGAGGTGAGGAGTAGACGATGATGGTAATGGTGGTGGCAGTGGCAGCATGGACTTACATCAAATGCAAACTGTGAGGTCAACCAACAGACTAGTACTGGCCTTTTTTAAAATGACAGAAGATAGGAAAAGAAAAGAAAAGATTGGTGAAGTTGAAGATGAGGAAGAAAATTATGGTGGGGAGCAACAGTCAGTATCCAGCATCCTTATATATGGCGTTCTTGCCTTGTCCAGCGATTCCATGAGATTCCATAGCCCAAAAAGGTCCAGGGCTATACTAATGTCCTGTCCCTTCTGCCAACCTACTACAGCCTCCACTATGCAGGCACAGCTGTTAATTGGCCCAATTTCCACCACGTTGGGGCAGTCTCTAGAAAGTTCGCTTGTACTTTGTGTGTACCTGTCAGGGGCCGTTTCCCATCTGGCCAGTGAGACAGGCGTCTACAGGTGGTCATGGAATCGCATAGAACCTAAAAGGATGTACACAAAAGATACTTGCAAGTGCCGCCCCTCCCTTCCATGGCAACGGCGACAGCGATACGACGGACTCATCCTCAGGTTTTGAAGTCTGTAGCAAACAGGCCCAAACAGTGTTTTTGGTAAACACCATTAGTGCTGTAAGATTGTCTTTTGTGGCACAAACGGGTTCTAGGCCTCGGAGGGCCGTAATGCGGCTCTGGGCTCGGTACATGATACTTTGGACTGAGAATTGCACACATTCAGATTCGTAGAGGCCGAATTGCTGGTACATGATCGCCAACGCCTGAGAGGGCATCACAGCCTCGTACCATGTACTAGTGTTTTATAGTGTGGAAGATTCTAGTCCCGTTGTGTCACTTCTGTGCACGCACTTGGGTGAAGAACGCTGCCCCTCACTGAGCAAAAACAAGACGGAAACGAAAGCCTGACGATTCTAGCAGATTCTAGAGTCGTCAGGGGTACTGGGGCTGAGATGGCTAGGGTATCCCAGGGTTTGCAGCTGTGGATTGACAGCTGCCGGCACAGAGATTAGTCATCCGTCAGAAATGAAGCTATGGCGTCTGCTTAGTCATCCATCGTCTGGTCCTCCAATTTGTATGCTGCCAGAAAGCTGACAGCTTGCTTGCTGCTACTGCCACATGAGAGCTTAGTCTACAACCCTCGTGCAATACTGTGCAATACCGAATCGTTCAGTATGGAAAAGTTCACTCAGTTCCGCGATCGAGGTGAGTCAACAGATTCCTTGACACTCCATCAGCCTCGGTCCTAACTCTCCTCAGGTACGGGCGTGTCGCCTTTTATGCCTGCCAAGTCCAAGGGCTCCATCTTCACCAAGCTCTTCCAAAGCATCGCCTTTCTCTGCCGCCTCCCCTTATTCCTAGCCTACTCGGCTGTGTATTTCCTGGTGCTACAATACCTGCCATTGCCGCAGTTTCTCCGGAAACTGCTGCTGTGGGTTTTGCTGGCCATCCCGGGAATATGGTGGGTTGACTTGCAGCTTGACGGCGTTCGTCGCGGCACGTTGTCCTCGCAGCCTCCCAACCGAGTGCCTCGTGGCGGCGATGTGCTTGCCGCCAACTTCGCTAGTCCGGTCGATGCCATCTACCTGTCTGCCGTGTTTGATCCCATCTTCACGCAGTCGTTCCCCGGGACACGCAAGGTGCAGTGCATAAGCCTGCTGAGTGCCGCGTTACGCGCCCTGTCGCCCGTGACCCTCTCGCCCCCGGATGAGACTGCTCTTGTCGACATTGCAGACCTGCAGCGCAAATACCGCAACCGCATCATTATGGTGTTCCCTGAATGCTCTACCACCAACGGCACTGCGATTCTACCGCTGAGCCCGAGCATTGTTTCATCCAAGGAGGCATCTCGCATCTTCCCTATTAGCCTGCGCTACCTCCCCAATGATATCACAACACCCGTTCCAGGCGCGTGGGGCTCGTTTTTGTTTGCACTACTGAGCCATTCCTCGATTCGCATTCATGTGCGCATGGCTGAGGCCGTTGCAAACACGGTGCCTGGCGAGAAGAGCAACGAGGGGCCCGTTGCCTATGACGAGGAAGAGGTCATCTCAAGCGTTTGTGATGCTCTCTCTAGACTAGGCCGCAGTGCCAAAGTTGGCTTGACTTTGAAAGACAAGCAGGCGTTTACTAAAGCCTGGTCCTCGAGGAAATGAACGTCTTGAGCATCTACAGCCACAACCTGGCGTTGTTGAGATCTGATGTGGCCCATCCTAAGCCCACACGATGTAATAAAATAACACAGGATTTGCCTTTCTTTCTCACCCACAGCAACGTGAAGACCGTATTCAAAAAAAATAGATTAACAAAATCAATTATATGCGCCTGAGACCGTTCCTCAATCTCGTCATATGCAGTTACAGCTAGCTGTACACAGTCCAGTTTAGCAATTGGTTTTCTGCACCGGACACTTATATCATACATCTAATCCAAAAACAGCCTTTTTTTCAGAGTCCGATTATTTGTCAGTGATGCAACCATGGCTGGCATCGCTCACAAGCAGAGAGTACTTCTTCAGAGTACCACGCTCGGCCCAGGGTCTCGTCGCGGGCTTCTTCCAGGCAGCGCGGCGCTTGGCCATCTCCGCCTCGGGAATAACCAGGTCCATCACGCGCTTCTCAGCATCTATGATGATCTTGTCGCCGTCCTTGGCCAGCGCAATGGGACCACCAACACAGGCCTCGGGGGTGACGTGACCAATCAGGAAACCGTGAGAGCCACCAGAGAAGCGGCCGTCGGTAATCAGAGCGCAGTCCTTGCCCAGGCCAGCACCCATGATGGCCGAAGAGGGCTTCAGCATCTCGGGCATGCCAGGACCACCCTTGGGGCCCTCGTTACGGATGACAACAACAGTCTTCTCGCCCTTCTTAATCTCGCCGCGCTCCAGCGCAGCAATGAAGTCGTCCTCCGCCTCAAAGCAACGAGCAGAACCCTCGAAGCGCAGACCCTCCTTGCCGGTGATCTTGGCAACGGAGCCGCCGGGCGACAGAGAGCCGTACAGGATCTGCAGATGGCCGGTAGGCTTGATGGGCTGGCTGGCCGGGCGAATGATCTTTTGCTCCTCGGGGAAACCGGGCATACTCTCGACATTCTGCTTCAGAGTCTTACCAGTGACAGTCATGGTGGAACCGTCAATGAGACCCTCCTTGAGCAGGAACTTGATGACAGCGGGAGTGCCGCCAATCTTGTGAATGTCCTCAAAGACGTACTGGCCGGAAGGCTTCAGGTCGGCCAGGAAGGGGGTGCGGTCAGAAACAGCCTGGAAGTCGTCAATGGTCAGCTTGACGCCAACAGAGTCAGCCATGGCAATCAGGTGCAGCACGGCGTTGGTGCTACCGCCCAGGACAGTGACCAGGGTCATGGCGTTCTCAAAGGCAGTGCGGGTCATGATGTCGCGGGGGCGGATATCCTCCTTGAGCAGGTTGTAGATGGCAGAACCAACGCTGGCACACTCAGCAACCTTCTCGGGGGACTCGGCGGGCTTGGAAGAGCTGCCGGGAAGGGTCATTCCCATAATCTCAATGGCGGAGGCCATGGTGTTGGCAGTGTACATGCCACCACAGGCACCGCCGCCGGGGCAGGCGTTGCGGATGATGTCATAGCGCTGCTTCTCGGTAATCTCGCCCGAGAGGTACTGGCCGTAGGACTGGAAAGCAGACACAATGTCGATAGGCTTGCCCTCCATGCTGCAGCCAGCCTTGATAGTACCACCGTAAACCATGATGCTGGGGCGGTTGACACGACCCATGGCCATAACGACACCGGGCATGTTCTTGTCGCAACCGGGGATGGAGATGTTGGCATCGTACCACTGGCCGTTCATGACGGTCTCAATGCTGTCGGCAATGATTTCTCTGGACTGCAGCGAGAAGCGCATGCCCGAGGTACCCATGGAGATACCGTCAGACACGCCAATGGTGTTGAAGCGGTAGGGCACCAGGCCAGCCTCAGCCACGGACTTCTTGATGGCTTCGGACTGGACCAGAATGTGCATGTTGCAAGGGTTGCCCTCGTACCACACAGAGGAGATACCGACCTGCGCCTTGTTCATGTCCTCGTCCGTCAGGCCGGTGGCGTACAGCATGGCCTGCGATGCGCCCTGCGACTTGGGCTGGGTGATGGTGGCCGAGATCTTGTTGAGCTTGGTCTCCTCGAAACGGCTGGCGGCGGCAGAGAAGAGGCGTCTACGGGAAGCAAGACAGTCACGATGTTAGCAACAGGCGCATGTCCACGAACAGGTTACAGTGATGGGGAGGTGGAGGGCCTACCTCTGGGGAGCGCTAGTAGCTCTTAGAGCTTGCGCTCTGAGCTGAGTACACCGAGCAAACATTGTGCGTAGATGTGTGATGTGATGGGGGAAGTCTGCAATTAAAAAAGAATTAAGAAAAAAACAATTAGACTGATTCCAGAGGCGGCCGTCTTGTCCAGCTGTGCAGAAAAAAGAAAAGAGGCGTTGGGGTTCGCAGCAGGGCTTTACAGTGAGTCAGCAGTACAAATGCAGGTGCAGGTGCAGAGTCTCGCTCGCCAAGTTTGATTTTATATGTGCCAAAATCTTCACCGAACTCCAAAAATAAAAGATCACAGGGAAGATCACAGGGACACACAAAATCAGTCCATGCCGTTATCATAGC
>JAXHKQ010000439.1:0-18120 GCA_038407185.1 Chalaropsis ovoidea
CCCCCCCCCCCCCCCCCCCCCCCCCCCCCCCCCCCCCCCCCCCCCCACCCCCCCCCCCCCCCCCCCCCCCCGCCCCCCCCCCCCCAAAAAAAAAACACGCAGGGAGAAGGGGCGGACGGACAAAACATAAAAAAAGAAAAACCCCCCCTTTTTTTTTTTTTTTTTTTTTTTTTGTACAACCCTCTCTCTTTTCCTGTTCTGCTACCATTAAATTCTTGTGTATTCTTCTGCTCTTTCTTTCCTCCTCTTTTTAGTCACTCTTTTATAGCTCAAACTATTGTTTTCCCGTGTTACACAAACCCATCCACGTCATCGTGACACAATGCATCCTTGGTTCCACAAAAACAATAACACGTAAACATAGGCAATTCATATTTAGACCAGCGCTAACGATAGACAGAAGAAAAAAAAAAAAGGAACAAAAAAAAGGGAATCTTGGGTGAAAAGGGGGAACACGAATGATATAAAAAAAAGGCTCCAAGATGGAGAGAGAAGAAAAGAAGAACCAAAAAAACGCCAGGCCAAATCCTCGGAAAATCATCTCAAAAGAACAAACATTTGCTGTCCGGCTTCCAGCCTTCTCTTGCATCCGCCGCTCACCGCCTTACGCTGTTGCCAGTACGCAGCTTAAGCCTACTCGTTCGCCAGCCCTCGTACCACTGTTCTCTGCTCAACTCACGCAGATCCCCGCGCCACTCCGAGAACACGGCTTCCTTGAGGCGTATAAAGTCGCAGTGTTCCTCGTTGTATGGGTCAGCGAAGCCCCATGGGAACTGGCGACCCATGACGCCGGGCTCATACAGATCTGGGCTGATGATGGACATGGGTAGTACAGGCGTTTCCTCCGGCATACTGTGGCGGCGGCCCGCGTCCGACACGAGGCCCCCAGCGGCTATGTTGAGCTCGTCGGGGTCGCCAATGGCATGGCCGATAGCTTCGTAGTCGACATTGTTGGACACGCCATTGCCACCCGCAGATATCTCGTATTCGTCCATCTCATCAATGCAGCTAGAGTCCGAGCCGTCTTCGTTGAGCCCAAGAGAAGCTATGGGGTCGATATTGGCTCTTTTCAAACTCTCGGCGACGCTCTTCTTCAGCACAGCCATGTGCTTGGAGGTGATGGTGTCTGCTTTGGAGATGACAGGGATGACAGTCGTCTTTCGGTTGAGGGTGCGTAAGACCTGCAGGTCGAGGTCTTCATCCAAGCCGCCCAAAACACGCGGGTGGGGGCCTTTGAAGCTGTTGTTGGCAGAACGGGATGCAGACAGGTTCTGGTCCAACCGCACAGGGTCAAGCACAAGGAAAACGGCATGGATATGGGTGTCCTGGACACCCGGTGAACGAACAACCTTCATCTCCTCGGTAAATGTGTCCTCAAACTTGCTTTCCAGGAAAGCCAGCATTTCACGAAGCTGGAGGTCAACGACGTTCTTTTCAAGACCTTCGGAATCCCACAAGGTGAGGCCGATGCGTTCGTTATCAATCTCGGTTTCCAGGTAGTGGGGAATGAAGTTTCCCTGGGGCGCACGGTAGACAGGTTCGTCCTCTTCAATCTTGCGAGACCTCTTCTTTGGCGGCAGGGCCAGGGCAGTCTTGAGGAATTCGAGAAAAGAGGTTTTGCCAGAGTTGCGGGATCCAATGACCAAAATGCTGCAGGTGGACCGGTTAGCATGGACATGGGCAATCATGTGGACATGGATGGCACTGTACTTACTTGAAGGGCGTGGGATCCTTGCGGCGACGCACACGGCGTGGACTGTTGATAGTGCTAATGGCGCTGCTAGCATAGCTGTAGCGGCCACGGTGGGTCATGCTCTCCGTCCTCGCATAGGGGTCAAAGGGGATAGACTGCGGAACTGGAGGGGGTTTGGCGACAGCGTGGCGGCTGGGTTCCATCGAGGTACGGGCCGAGTAGTGGTCGGTCGGACCTGAAGCGATGGAAACGGTGTCATGTGACAAATGGTTGGCGCCAAATGCATTGGAGAGCTGGTCGTGGGCTTTGTTGAACTCGGGAAGCTTGGGCGGCATTTTGGGGATAGCTTGCTGCTGCTGCTGTTGGCGCAGGAGTTCTTGCTGCTCACGAGCCTTTTTGCTCTTCAAGTCGCTTGATTTGCTTCTTCGTAGTAACATGATGAAAAGCAAGCTGGTTGGGATAAGTGTGTGCAGAAAGGTTGGATGTTGGGGGGCAGAATTTTGACGAAATTAAGACAGGCGGCGGGCTGACTTTGAAATAAGCTTCCAAAGGTTTGTACAAACAAACAAGTCAAGGTGAAACAGACTCGTTCGTGTAAGCAGGCGAGAGAAGCAATACAAGTTTGGTGTAGAGGGAAAGGGCGAGAGAGAGGCGCGTAAGCTGTCGCAAACCGAGGGCGCTTGCAGTTGGATGGGGAAAAAGATGTTTTATTTGCTGGCTGTGTGAGAGGTGTTGTTAGTAAAGAGAGGAGCGAAACGGGCAGCGACGGGCAGCGGGATGGGGTCAGACTTGGAGTGTGGTTGGTGGTGGTTGCGGGTTTTGTGATGTGAAGCATTTTGCGATCTGCAGTTTGCGACATGCTGAGGGTATTTTTGGGGGTATTTATTTTTCGTATTGTCTGGGCTGACCAGTCCGGTGCGATTGTATCGGAGCGGATGGAGTTGTGAAGTGTGAAGGCGATGGAGGGGAAGGCGCGGAGGCAGAGGCGCGGAGGGAGAGGCAGAGACAATGAAGAAGCGGGAGGAAAAAGGGCACATGTTGAAGAGGCTGCAACTTACATCAAGACTCAAGAAAAGCAGGCAAAGCTGCAGCTTGAATAAAGAAAAGGGCTTGGAGGAGTACCACAGAGACTGTCACAGATGACGCTGGTGTGTGAGGTTATCAAAGACGATGACGATGACGGTGAAGCGGAGGTGTTTAGAGACGGAGAATGGGCTGTCTCAGATTCAGAGGTAAGAAAAGAAGAAGAAGAGAAGAAAGAGACGACCGAAACAAGGCCCCAAGGTTGAAGTTGGTCCGGGGGAGAGAGCGAGCCTTCAAAGGCAGAAAGGGACCCAGAGGAAGATAAGGCGCCAGAGGAAAGGCGAAACAGGGCCTGGCTTGCTGGACAGGGGTCGGCGGGTCAGAACACGGACGGGGAATAATAAAGCCTAGGACGAAAAAAAGAAGACGATAACTTACAGGGAAGACCCAAGAGGAAAGGTGTGATTTTGAGGTTGTGGTTAATTTGATATTGCGAGGAGGAGGAGGAAGACCCAATCAAGGCAAAGAAATGCGGGAAAAAAAGAATTAAAGGATAATTAAAAGAAAAGAAATAATAAATGCAGAAAAAAAAGGAGTCGTGAAAATGCCTAGAGTGGCTTTTTTATAGTTGACGGGGATTTTTCCTTCCGAAGCCTTTTTGGTGATGATGATGCTGGTGATCTTCAGAAAAGAAAGAAAGAAGAAGAAGAGGGGGAAAAAAGAGAGGAGGAAAAAAGAAGAAAACAAAAACAAGAGAAATTATTTTGTGCGCAAATCTTGAGGAAGGTGATGACTGATCAGCTTGCTTTAACCACGGCAAGAACGAAGCAGAAGAAGAAGGCGCGGGCGGGATATCAACGGATAAAGTGAGGATTTTGCACATTTTTTTCCCTTTGCAAATCTGGGTGTGATAAGGAGACGGAGGACGTGAACATGTAGAGGTACGGAGGTAGAGGTAGCGACATGGTACAGGCAGGTACAGACATGGTACAGAAGCAGGTACAGGTACAGACAGGTACAGACAGGTACAGACAGGTACAGACAGGTACAGAACAGAACAGAACAGAACAGAACAGAACAGAACAGAACAGAACACAACACAACACAGCACAGCACAGCACAGCACAACAGAAGCAGGTACATACGTATTCCCCGTCCGGCTTTCTACCCAATGAGCATGGGAAAAACAGCAACAACATCAACAGCAACACACAAGTATCCAAGTACATGTACATGTACATGTACATGTACAAGACTCAAGCCACACAGAACGCAGAACACCAAACAACAAGGCAGAATCCCCCTCCCCTCCGCCCAATAGAACCAACCAGCTCGCAGCTCCCGAGTCACAGAACGCTTCATGCACTTGTCGTCAGGGGGTTGCCTCACAGTAAGACACAGGGCTGCATGTGCTTTTGTACTTGTACTTGTACTTGCTTGTACTTGTACTTGTACTTGCAACAGCCTGAGGGTACAAGAGTACAAGTGGGCGAGTAGAAACGGCAAGAGCAGGTCCAGCTACTTGTTGCCTTAGTCCCCACTTATCCACTGTACTTCGGTACCTCTGCATATATGCATATACTCCGACACATCACATCAAGTCTTTCTTCTTCCCTCCTTAATCTGTCCTTCTGTCTCTCGTTCTGCACCTGCAGCCCTCTGCCCTCCTCTGCCCTCCTCTGCCAATCAGTGCTGTCCCACTTACAAGCGTTCATCCACTCAGGGGCTGTACCACGTACAAGGGGCCCCACCTGGCTAATATGAAACATGGCGTATGGGCCTTGCCTTTGCCTTTCCGTCCAAGCTCCTCCTCCTCCTCCGCTCTTTGCAGTTAAAGCGTGCATGCCCCCTCGTTCGCTTTTGCCTCCATCCACGCTGTAATCTTGTTCAGCAGAAGCCGGCCTCCCTCCCTTGGCCAGTGGCTGCGAGCCTGTTGAGCCAAGAGAATATTCTAGGGGCAGCCTCGAAGCTTTCGAACGCATGGCAGAGAAAACGCCACACGACAGATGTGAGACAGCTTAAAAAGACCATGCTTGCTTTTTTTGTTGTTCTCTTGAATAACAAAGAGACAGAACAATACAAATGTGATGCAAAGGTGCATGGAAAAAAGTAGCGCATGTGATCCTGTCATGATACAGGGGCTGAATGGGGTATATGCATATATATGCATGTATCGGAGGTATGTATACTGGCCAATTATGCGTCTATCGCACTTATACTATTATGCTCGTACCCGGGCACTTCTCGCGCTTATCTATTTATCCTTGTATCCAGGCACTTCTCGCGCTTATATCATTATGCTTCTATCCACGCACTTCTCGCGCTTATACTATTATGCTTCTATCCAAACCCCCCCCCCTCACCCCTCAAACACATCATGCTGTAAATCTACCCCATACCCGCTCGCCATTTCCTTCATGCGCTCCTCAACCTCGTCCTCCATGCCCTTGCCCCAGCCCAGCATCTGCCTCAGCCGGAACCAGTAAAACGCCACATCTGACGCCAACATCACCATCTTGAACACCATGTGGCGCATGTAGTAGTCGACCTTGGCCAGCAGCGTCAGATCCGCCTGCATGTAGAGACTGCGGCTGGCCCACTCGCCCATCAGCTTGACCCGGTTGACCGGCGAGCCCATGGCCTGGTTGTTGCCCTGCACAATGCGCATGTTGCGGCCGATGAAAATCAGCTCCTTGGGCATCAGGTTCTCGTCCTGCAGAAACTCGCGCGTCGCCTGCTTCATGCGCTCGCGCGTCAGCATCTGCCGCTGCGCCTGGCTCTTGCCCTTGAGCGAGTCCAGAAACTGCCGCGTGTCGTCGCCCTGGTACGGCCGCAGCAGCGTGGCGCTGGCCAGCACCTCGCCCGACCCAATGCCCCAGAGCCGGCTGATGCGCATGATGGTGGCGCGGTCCAGCGTCATCAGCGCCTTCCAGAACTGCGCGTACTGTGTGCGGAACTCGGGCCGCATGTACACATACAGCCCGTGGTCGATGAGCACCACCTGCGCCCTGCCGTTCTCCAGCCGCCGCACAAACATGTTGCCCGGGTGCGGGTCGCAGTGCACCACGCCCCAGCGGAAGATTTGCGCCGCAAACAGGTCCACTATCGTGTGCATGACTTCGGCCCGGGACACCCCAAGACCGCCGCGTCCGTCTTTGCCCCGCCACTCCTGGCGCGCCGGCTTGAGCTGTTCGTCAAGCGAACGCGCGCGCAGCAGCTGTTGTCGGGACGCTGCCACGTCGGGGGCCGAGAGGGGAGAGGAGACGCCCGGCGTGGAGTTGCTGGTGCGGTCCAGCCAGGGCCGAGTAAGCACTTCCCGGTCGTGGAGACGGACACCCTCGATCCATTCGGCTGTCATGACTCGCCGCGTAGTCAGATCGTCGTATATGGCCGGGATGTACACGCGGTCGCGGAACAGCGGCTCTGACTCGACCAGGTTGCGCATGGTGCGAGAATTGGTGGCCTCGTTGACGAAGTCTGTCTCGAGCTTTAACCGTTCGCAAATGTACGGCACGAAGCTGGCAAGCGGCAGTTCGAATGCCCATGAATACATGTCGGTCATGACTCTAGTAGGGGGGTCGGTTAGAAACGGGGTGTGACGGGGGACAAAGGTAGGAAAAGATCAACATACTTGAACGTCCACAGATCAAACATCAACTGCTTCAAAATCTCTCGCTTTTGAATCTTGATAGCAACCTCGCGCCCGTCCGCTAGCCTTGCCCAATGGACTTGTGCCACACTGGCGCTGGCTCTGGCTCGTCTCTCCATCAGGCCTTTGCCCTCCTCCCCGGTGAAGCTGACACCAAAGACCTCCTCGACCGACCTCCCCCCAAAGTCCTCGCGAATGACTGCCTCGACATCCCTCCACTCGTTCTGCGGCGCGTCGTCAAACATGCGCGAAAACATGACCTGGAACTCAGGCGGCAGCACTGCCGTCTGCATTGCAATCGCCTGGCCAATCTTCAGGTACACGCCGCCATTGGTGCGAATCAGCCGCGACAGCCTCTCGGCACTGCGGCGGTGCAGCTCGTGCGGGTCGCCGGCGACCCACGGGTCGGCGCGGAAATTCAGCTTGTAGTCGGCCGCCACCACCAGGCCCGTGGCAAACGTGCGCAGCGAGCGCACCACGCCGCCGGCGAAAAAGTGCCGGTCGCCGCCATACGCCGCGCCGCCGACACCCGCCACGACCAGCACGCGCCGGCCCCAGCGCCGCTGCGTCGTGTATGTGCGCGCCGCGCGCGCCTGCCCCAGCGATGCCGGCGACGGCGGTCGCAGCGGCTCAAACTGCGATCCGCGCGGCCGCGCGCATTGCATCATGTCCGTGGCTGGGGCCGCGGATTGCGGCCGAAAGCCTCGCGCAAACTGAAGCATTGCTGTGCTGCTATCGTAGCAATTGATGGTTGTTGCAGAGACAGAGAGAAGCTTGCGTAAACCTCCAGGCAGAACGTAAATATGTAAGCACACAAAAATAACGTAGCCTGGAAGATCAGGCTGCGGCTTTTTGTGCTGCCAGTTTGTGCGCGTTCCTGATCTCAAATGCGGCAGGTACGGTAACCCTAGGGTCTATCCGGTCCTGCCTTACTCTGTTGTTCCGTGGCTCCGTGGCTCCGTGGCTCCGTGGCTCCGTGACTCCGGCGTGGATAGCCGGCGAACTCCGCTCCATCTTGCGGGGCCTCGAACGGCGAACCGGACTTTGACTAGGGTTTGTGCATGAGCCACTGTCGAGGTACAGTGCTCAAGTACAGTCGCGATGCATTGTTCACACTGATACATTTTGCTTCTCTTTGTCCCCAAGTAAAACACCACACAGCCTACACATGCACATTTTGAAACACCTGCAGGGCAAAATTGCTCAGATTAGCAGGCAACAGAATTGAGAGCCTGGTTCTGAGGTTGCTGAAACAGAGGCATTTCAACGAGTGTCGTGATTAATAATTCACGAGTATTTTCTGTAGGGTTAGACAGACCCTACTAACGAGTGTCGTCACGTGACTGACATGAGACGCTCTTCGACGAAACCCATGCCAACGGTGCAAGCAGAGACGCAGATAAAACCAGGCGTAATTCTCACATGCCTGCCAGACTTTTTAATACGTGTGATATCGAGAGGAATAGCATCGTAGTGACCAAGACCGCCAAATGGCTGCTCCGGGCCTCACAGGCGAAGTCCTCAGGGCAACGCAGACACAGAGGGCCTCTGCTGTTCTGCCCACCTGTATTTTATGCCCCCGTCAAGTCTCTTTGTCTCTTGTTCCGTTTCTATTCCTGCTTATCGCTGTGTCAAAACAAGACCCGCTTCTAGATGCACAGAACACACCAGAGCACACCAGAGAACAAAGCTTTGGACATGCTGAGAACTGGGCT
Source organism: Chalaropsis ovoidea (assembly GCA_038407185.1). Classification (NCBI taxonomy): domain Eukaryota; kingdom Fungi; phylum Ascomycota; class Sordariomycetes; order Microascales; family Ceratocystidaceae; genus Chalaropsis; species Chalaropsis ovoidea. The sequence goes on from JAXHKQ010000439.1 coordinate 8,081, forward strand.
GGCATGTGGCCAGCCAGGGCAGCAGCACCTGCAGCAATCCAAGGCCAATCCAGGGCCCTAGAATAGCCCAAGGTATAGCCGGGAAAAAGGCACATGCACGAATCTGCGCCGGCCAGTCTTTGGCTGGGGGGGGGGGGGGGGGGGGTGGCTGGATGCGCCTATCTCATTGGGCCAGGCCTTAGCCGCGGGTAAGCCGCGGGTAAATCCACAGGCCAAACAAAACAAGCGGGCCTTAGTCAGGAACAAGAAGAGACGTAGAACTATGGAACTAGCCCAGACATGGACATACGAATGAATATCTGAATATTATCTCCTGGTGTGTCGAGGGAACGTGGCCGGCACCAGACAACCAATCCCCTATCACCTATCACCGGAAGAAAAAAAAGGGCTCTTCTTGGGGGAGATTTTACGGCCCGTTTCACAGGCTTGTCTTGTAGTAACACGGTAACATTGGCTGCTTGATTGGATTGACGTTGTTCTAGGGTCAACGGACAACAAACAGAGACAATGGGTATTTGGTACTTGTGTTTGCTATATGACGGCCTGCGAATGTGCAAGTACCTGCCCCCACGAGAACACAGAGACACTGCAGTCTTATTACTAGAAGACTAGAAGGAACGGCCGCTGTAAATTAGCCCATCTTAGTGGCCGACAGCCCTGAAGGGATATGGCAGATAAGCAGGCGACAACACTCGATGGGGAAGCTGCGCTGCGGTGTAGTGAGGAAGTAGCGTACGTAACAAAGTAGGGAAGGACAGTGATGGTGAGATTGCAGTTTCCCGAATGTGAGATTGCAGTTTTCTGAATGTGAGATTGCAGTTTCCCGAATGGATAGGATAATCTGGCGACTTTTCACTAGAGATTGGTACGTGTCGGCCCACCTTTCTGTTTGCACTGAAAGCAAACAGCGTAGTCTGTGTATTTGTGTGAAAGGCTACATTGTGTGGAAGCTGTCACTGTTGGGTAGTTGCCCACAAGGCCTGTAAACTTGGGTCAGCAACAGCAACCCCCCTGTTTACCCACTCAAGTACCTGCCTTGCCTGCATATTGTCAGGAACAACGAAAACCAAACCGGTGCCGGCATGGCATTGGCACACTTCTTCTTGCTTGGTCTGTCTTGGTTGCTGCGTGCACTTTAGAAGGACGCCAGGAACAAGCCCCAAAAAAGATGAAACCAAATATGGCTAGCGCCCAAGGGATCCTTCATCCCGCTGCTAAAGCTGGGCAAAAGACCCCAAAAAAAGACAGGACAAAGGATAAGAGCGAGCGAGGGAAGGGAAAGAGCGAGTGGGAGAAGGGAAAGAGCGAGTGGGAGAAGGGAAAGTGCAGATGACAACAAAAAGAAGGGACGCAACAAAAAAAAAGGAAAGCTCACGAAGAAGAAAAGGGAAGCTACGCTAACTTGTTGGGCTGTGCAACACGAATAAGACCAAAAAAGCGGCACATTGTGGATATTGTCATTTGGGACATGAGTACATGAGTACACGCGTAGATGTATACGATGTGCGGGTACGTACCTAGTGACGCACCTAGGCCAGACAGCGTCTTTTCACCAAAACTAGCTTGGAAGGACCGGAGAGGTGATTTTCGTGTCATGGCACGACACATCACACGCCATTCCCGCGACTGGACTTGGGAGGTTCTTTGTTTACAACCCCAGCGGTACATAGGTACATGCAGCATAACCATTCTTCTTTTCTTTCGCCTCGAATAAAAGGAAGGTAGGAATGGACAGGGCAGGCACAGAAAACAGGAACAGAAACAGAGAAAAGAGGTAAGAAAAAAGTGGAACCGAAAAAAATGGAGACAGGGCTCGGGGGCTTTTTTCGTACCTGCATTGGTGTTTGTGTGCAAATCTACACTAGAAAAAGGCAATTACAGAAAAGAGGAAGTGGAAGTTGCAGTGCAGTGCAGGCAGCTATGGCCACAGGACAGCCTGACACAATATGATACAGGCCAATTAGCACATTGTGTGGAGGGCTGGGTACCTGGTACCTTACTGTGTTATACTGTCTGTGTCAATAGCACAACAAGGCTGTCGACAAAGCCGGCCAAGGTCGTGTGTGTCTCCAAGTCGAGTCTCAAGATAACCAAGACTGGCCTGGGCTGGCCCTTGCTTTTTTATCTTGGGTCTGGTGGAATCTATCTCCGCTTAGGCTGCTTGTATGTCTGTGCCTGTTGCTGGTGGGTGGGTTGTCTTATCCAGTGTTACCCGTTCTTAATATTGTGTAAGGGCAGGGATGTGTATGGTAAATAGGTACGGACTTGACGCAGTAGTAGAATATAGCAGGAAAGAGAGGAAGAGGAAGAGGAAGGGACGAAAGACAGAAGCGAAGAGGCAAGGAAAGAGCAAAGAAAGAGCAAGGAAAGAGCAAAGAAAGAGCAAGGAAAGAGCAAAGAAAGAGCAAGGAAAGAGCAAGGAAAGAGCAAGGAAAGAGCAAAGAAAGAGCAAGGAAAGAGCAAGGACAGAAGCAAGAGTCCAGAAAAAAGCAAGAGCCCAAGAAAAGAGGCAGGAGCACACCGTTTGTCAGTGACGTTTTGGATGCTACTTTCCTTTTATCTGTGTCATTTTCTTTTCACTGCCTGCCTTGATTGTCCGTTCTTTCCTTCTGACTTCCCGCTTCATCTTTTGCTCATCACCGCCTACAACGTCGTGACTAAATTTTGCCCGCTTCTCTTTTTTCTCACTTTCTTTCTTTCTCTTTCTTTCTTCTTTCTATTTTTTCGCTCTCTTTTTTTGCTTGGCTGCTTTTTAGTCTTTTTTTCTTTTCTTTTAGACTTTTATCGCTTAGCGCTACAAGGCTCGTTGTTCCTTGTTGACAGGCGCCTCGCTCGCTGAGATTTTCTTTCTTTTTTTTTTCTCTTTTTTTTTCTTTTTCTTTTTCTTTTCGTCTACAAGAAGGAAAAAAGTCTTCATCTGCTTTATCGTCGACGACTCGCCTGTTTGTTTACTTTGCTGTCCGGCCAATCATCTATCGCAGCCCGTGCCTGCCTACGTACAGGACGACAACCCGGGAGGCACACCGTCGAACCTCCCGTCCAATCTACTGTCTTCTCTCGCCGTTCAATCTACCACCTGCCACACATGATCTGTCTCCGCCTCTTATAAAACACCCACCCGCCCGTTGCTGCTGCTGCTGCCGCTGCCCCTCGACACCTCCCTCTCTGACATCCACCACCCGCCCACAAAGCCGCGTCTTGACGGCGCCGGCTTGCCTCCTCCCGATTGCCTCTCCCTCCCGGATCTTCGCCTCTCTCCGCACCTCCCACCGCCGCCATGCTTCGCGCCGCCACGCCGCTGTCGCTGATCCTGGTGGTGGCTTTTGGCCTGCTGGTGCTCTCGGTGCTCTCCACGCCCATCATCAAAGGCGTGCCCTTGGGCAAATTCAACGACTTTGACTATGGCGTCTTTGGCTTCTGCCATGTCGACGACTGTAGCGGCTTCCAGGTCGGCTACAAAGTCTGTACGTACTTGTGTCTACATGCCCCAAATGACAACCCCCAGCTAACCCTTCTCGCAGCTGCCGACACTACCAGCGACTCCGACTTCAATCTGCCCGGCAACACTCGCGATAACCTCACCACCGTGCTGATTGTCCACCCCGTCGCCTGTCTGCTGACCCTGGTGACCATGGTTATGGCCTTTACAGCCCACATCCGCTCTGCCGCCCATTCCTCGCGCTATTTGCTGGCTGTCACCATCATGAACTTTCTCTCTTTCCTCGTGTCCTTGCTGGCATTCCTCGCCGATGTCCTGCTCTTCATTCCTCACCTGGGGTGGGGATCCTATGTCGTTCTGGGCTCTACCATTCTGCTTGGCCTGTCTTCAATTATGGCATGTGCCATGCGCCGCACGCTGGTTAGTCGCAAGTCCAGAAAGAAGAAGATTGCTGAGCACGCCGAGATGAGCGGCGAGAACTTTTACAACCGCGAAAACGCCCTCAAGGCCGCCAACGCCATCACCGAGCCGGTCCCCTCTATTCCCGCCATCCCCACCACCACCACCAAGCAAAATGCCTCGGATGGCCTTCCCGCCTTTGCTACCTTTGAAAACGCCAATGACAAGGCCGCTAGCCACGTTAGCGAGGAACGCGTGCCCCTTACCTCCCAGGCTTCCATTCACAGAATGAACTCTGCCGACCAGAACAACAACGACCTCCCTCTTCCCCCTCTGCCCGCCAACATGGCATCATACGGCCCGCAACGCTCCAACTCTGCTCCGCCTCAAGTCGATCAATACGGCAACCCCATCGATAACGGCCAGCCCATGTATGGGGGGAACTACAACGCCTCTGTCGATCGCTTCAACAACTATCCCGCTCGTGGTGGTCCCCAGAACTTCCGCGGGCGCGGTGGCTATGGAGGTGGTCGTGGCGGCTACAATGGCCCCAACAACTACTCCGACAACGGCTACGGTGGTCCCCCCAGACGCGGCGATGGTAACGGCTACGGTGCTCGTGGTGGCTATGGCCCCGGCCCCCGTGGTGGCTACGGCCAAGGACGCCCCCCTCGCCAACCGCCGACCAACTACCAAAATGACAACGCCTACAACTACCAGGAAACATACAACATGCCCCGCAGCAACGCCAACATGAACCAGGGCGGAGGATACACCAATGACGGCTACACCGACACCTACAACGATGGCTACAACAATACCGGACGTAACAGCACCCCCGGATTTGTGCCTTACACCCAGCAGCAGCTTGTCATTGACAGCTACACCTCGGACGGTGCACAGAACCCCGCGAACCCTATTCAAGAATTCAACTTTGGGACTGACGCCAACAACCGTGACGCCAGCGACCTGAGCCTGCCAAGAGCCGAGTCTCCGCCTCCGCTGCCTGTCGACGTGGTTGCCGCAGTCTCGCCCATTGCCAGTCCTGCGCCTGTTGCCTTTGAGATGGAAGGCAGTCCTTCCGAGCCAAAGGCCAGCCTCAAAGGCGACGGATTCCCGGAAACTAAGCAAGACGTTGAACTCGACGCCATGACGCAGCCCCCGCGTCTTGGCAATGATCTCCGCCAGACCCATGTTAGCACTGCTAGCAAGTACAGCCAGGATGACCCGGGCATGGCCGAGCACGGCTCTGTTCCTCCCAGCCCCAACAACAACAACGGCTGGACCAATGCTGCGCGCCCTTCTGCCCTGCCGTCTCCACTGGCTCTCGGCCGCCAACCGTCGCCTGCCACAATCCCCGAAGACGGGCCCGCCCCGCACGGCGCCTACTACGAAGACGTCGACCCTCGCTACGCCCACCCGTCCACGTCACCAATGATGCCGTCGCACGAAATAATGGTTACACCACCCGAAGTCACGATTGACGATATCCCTGGGAAGAGCGACCCGCGTAGTCCCGGCTGCGAGTCGGATGTGTCTAACTTTACGTCCATCTCGCAGCGTGGGATCAACCCTCGCTGGAACCCCAATGCGCCACCGATGCCTCCGTTTGGAGGTAGAGGGCCCATGGGTCCTGGCGCCGGACCTGGACCTGGACCTGGCCCTGGACCCAGGCCAAGACCTCGCCAAAATCTTGGCCCCGGCCCCGGTCAAGGCGGCCCGTGGATGGGCGGTCCCAGAAGACAACCCCCGCCTCAGCAGCGCCAGGATATCCTCTTGAACAGCAACCCCGACTTTGCCTTGCCTGGCCGGCGGTAAACACAAGGAGAGACACACTTCAACCAAGCATGTTGAAGCCACGACCTCCTTTTACTGCCTTCCCTCCTTACCATAAGCATCCACAACCTCCCAAAAAAGGCGTATACTTATTCATGTCATGTGCTTGACGGTTTCTGATCTGTTGATACCCTACTCTATGTTTCTCTCTTGTTTTCTGCCCCGGACTCGGCAGCGACGTCTTTTTTGCCCGGGCTTTTTTTTTGTTTTCCTGTTTTCTTGTTGTCGTTTGGCGCGTCTCGGAGCGGATTCGTCCAAGACTTGATCTCTGCGCTTTTCCCTTCCCGGTCCTCTTTTTTTTTTTTTTTTTTTGCATACAACGGCGTCTTGTGTCTGATTCTATCTACGTTTTCTTTTCTTTTCTTTCTTTCTTTCTTGGGTCGGCATAGTACCAGCACATGGTCTTTCTTTTTTTATAATCTTGTTTTGTTTAAGCTTCTCTCCCGATATTTCATAGAGTACACTGCAACTAATGCCGTTGATAGAGAACTTAGGAATTTATCTACATGTTGACTTTTTTGTATAGCGCGTGTCACGTGACTCCGGGTGTGTAGTGTAAGTCACGCAGCGGGAAAAGTGGGGCCACAACAACGACACCCGTTTAAGCTGCGAGTCTGTTTATGTGCAGAAGCACGAGCACGAGCACCAGTATTGTTTTCTTTTCTAGCGAACTGCGAACCGCCCTCTTTTGTTGACTTGGAGAAGCCTTGGTGGCTGCGGGCAGTTTCCTGTGTGTTTGGGTGCTGCCCGCCTCAGGCTGTAGGCTGCAGGCAACTTCTCCCAGGCTAGGCGGAGTTAGTCGTGTTGACTGTGAGTGGCTCTGCTGCTGATAGGAGCGTAAGAGGGTAAACACCGGCTGGGAAGGGGAGGACTCGGCGTCTGGGAGAGAGAGAGGAAGAGCGGAGTAAGGGGAAAGGAAAGTGGGGAGGGGCCGGCCGGGTGTACACGGTATAGGTCTGAGGTGCAACAGGCACTTGGAGAGAAGCAGCGACTTGGAGAGAAGCAGGCACTTGGAGACAAGAGCGAAGCAACGGCAAGTGCTGTGCTGTGCTGTTGACTCGCTGCGAGATGCGCATGTACCGTTTTGTTGTTTATATTACATGGCTTCCTGGGAAGGTGTTTTTTTTTGTCTTGGTGAATTAGTTTTAGCCGTGTATAGGCTTTGCTGCTGTTTATACTGCTGTGTGACTGTGAATACGTCTACCGCTGTTGCGTCTATTGCTACCATCGATACCACCGCCACCACTACCACTACCAACATGGCCGAGCCACCCCCCGAGCCGCCAACCCTCAAGCCCGACAAAAAGCCCCCGCCCGGCTCCACAGACGACGTGGCAAATGGAAGCATGCGAAAGCTGCTGCTGTCAAACTTCACGCTCAAGTCGCTCTTCAGCCTCGCGTCGTACCCCAACCCCAACCAGAACGAGGCGCGAGAGGTGATAATGGAGGTGTCAGGCTCCTCCAGCCAGAGCCAGGGCCAGCACTCGCATTCCGGCGGAAGCGGCGGGCACAGCGCGACGTGCTCGAGCACTGATTCGCAGTCGGACGAGATTGAGAGCGGGGGTGTGTGCCTGGGCTTCCGGGACTTCTGCGCGTCTGCGGAGCCGGTTGATGGAGGCCGTCCCGACGACGCTGAGCTCGGGCTCGGTAGTTGCCAGGCGCCTTCGACGGACGGCCCCTTTTTCCCCACCGAGCGCCTCAAGGCTTTGCTGCTGTCAAAGGCCGAGCCAGAAAGCGGCGAGTTTGAGGCCGGTGGGCGCCAGAGCGTCTCGCCGTCTCGCACGCCCGACCGTGCGTCTACGCGCTCGTGCCCCGGCGCCGGCCCTCGGTCTCTGTCCGGCCTGGACATACTCGATAGCAAGTCGTGCTGCTCGACCTATGACGGCGGCAACGATAAAGGCGAGGCGCCTGCTCCCACTTGGCTTGTTTCCTGTTGCTAATACTTTGCGTAGACTTGGACCCTGATGGCTCGGCCAAGAAGGCGTCTCCTGCTTCTGTTTCTAGCCTCCGGCCGACTGCAGAGGAATTCACGACGCGGTGTGCGCTGTCGGGCACCAGGAGAAGGCCCGAGTTTCTGTTCACGGGGGCGTCGGGTGCGGGCCTCGGTGCGGGCCCGGGCCAGGGCCAGGGCCAGGGCCCGTGGTGTTCCGATGCCGCCCCGCAGCCGCATCTGTTCTGTTTCCCTCCGTTTGCTAGCCACAGCCATTCGCCAGACTTAGATGGCAGCCGCAGCGTTGACATGTCGGAACGGTCGCGCGCGTCGTCTTCGTCGTGCTCTACTGCGGTGTTTGCAGGCTACGAGTCTCGCCGCCACCGCAGACAGGGCCGGAAGTCGGCGATGAAGGGGGGTTTTGGCGGCACGGGCATAGGCACGGGCGCCGACACGGACATGGACCTCGACTCCGAAGACGCTACAGATCACATGGATGCCCCGCCACCGCGCCGGGCTCCAAACCCGGCCCTGGAGGCTTTGGAGAAGATGCTGGCATCCATGCCGCCGCCCGGTGAGCGCACGTGGAGCCAGCACACCGAGGCTTGCCACATTGAGAACCAGATGGCGGACATTTGCGGGCGCGGGCCCGTGAAGATGGCGCGGCCGACGAGAGCCGGATCCAAGCCGGCGGCGGGCGCGTCAACGGCTCCAGATGCCCGTTCGGCCGATGTTCCGGCTGCCCGGCTGCCCCCGCAAGTCCGCGAAGGCACCGGCAACACTGCCAACAATAACGGCAAGCCGCGCTATCGCCACGTCTCGGATATGGGCCAGCCCCTCACAGCGACACGCGTGCCTTCCTCTTTGGAAGTGCAGCCTCGCCAGCCGCAGCCTCGTCACTCCTTCCCTGCGCCAGCTGGCGATGGTGGAGCCCTCTACTATGGTGGTTCCCAGGCTGCGGCGGCAACTACCTCGCGAAGTCAGGGCATGCCCGGCTCATTGTCGGCTATCACACACAATGCAGGGCTTGACAGTGCCACATTGTGGGCCGCCACTGATGTCTCGGGGCCTGTGGCGCCGACTCCCGTGGCGGCGCAGACGGCAAAATTCCTTGATGACCCGCCGGGATCGGGGGGCTCTGCAGTGCCGAATTTGTCCCCATTTGCGGCACAGCCGGCGGCTGCGGCCGGCTTGTCCTCCCGGTCCTATCCCGGAGTCCATCCCACCGGCACTCACACGGCCCCGCCCACGGTGACGCGGTCCCAGCAGCTGCAATCGTCGAGCCATCTGCAGGCGTACCGCGGAGAGCAGCTGGCGCAGATGCACCAAAAGCTACTTTATCCACACTCGGAAAGCCGGTCCCAGCCTCCGAGCGCTGGGGGCGGCGGCGGCGGCAATAACGGAGTCGGCTATTTTGGCATGCCACCGGGCTTCCAGCCTCAGCCCCCGTCCTCTCAGGTTCAGCGCCATCAGCCGAGCCCCCAACACGGTGACGGCCAGCTGCCGGCGTCTGGCTACCAGTCGCTTGGGGCCGTGCAATCGCAGACAGCCCAACAGCAGCAGCTGTCATCGTACGACAAGGCTCAGCCTCAGATCCGCCACTATTACCCCCACCCGGTCCCCGAGAGCCACGACGACTACTGCATGTACTGCAGTTTCGAAGAGTACCACCCCGAGGCTCAACGGCCGGACCCACACGATAACAGCGGAGTAAGAGGCTACTCGCCGGAGCACGCGGACTACCTGCACTTTGACATGGCCCCCGAAGAGCCACTCACGACTTCGTACGTGTCCGGGCAGAAGTCTGCGCTCCTGCAGTCAGCTGGAGGCCAGTCACATGCATTTGTCGGCCTGCCAGCCAAGCTGCTGGTGCCAATCCCCGATGCTCCGTGGCCGCACGGAATCGGAGTCGGCGCCAGCCAAGAAATGAAGGACGACCTTAGGGCGCAGGTGTACCCACTGCACATGAACGCGCGGGAGATTGAGGCCGCGATTGCAGCCAAGGCGTTGGCGGCCGCGGCATTGGCTGCTTTTGTGCCGCCGCCGGCGCGGGGGGATTTGTGGGGGGCCGACGACGAGGTGTGGAGGATGCAGCGGCCCCAGGCCATGGAGAAGATCGGCCAGGCGCCGGTGCTGGCGCTGCCCCTGCCGCTGGCGCTGCCATCCCGGCCACGGCCCCCCTTTGACGGCGAGACCCACAGGCTGCCGCGCAAGAACCCGCACGGCGCCGTCGGCCAGCACCTGGACGATCTGCGCGAGCGCTGCAAGCACCCCAACGGACTGGTGGCGGGTCTGGCGCAGCGCCGGCTGGACGCGGTGCTCCGGGTGATACAGCGCGGAGAGGCGGCGGCGGCGGCGGTGGGGGCGGTCGGAGGCGGGGATCTGCTTCTTGGGTCGATACGTGATGCGGAGTAGAGCGGGGGGGGGGGGGGGTGG
>JAXHKQ010000440.1:0-18014 GCA_038407185.1 Chalaropsis ovoidea
GGCGAAGCGCAGCAGGCGCTCCGGCTGGGCCGGGAATACGGAGCGCGCGACTTGCCAGCACTGGCGGTGGGCCAGGTACACGCCGCGCCCGGGCAGGCCGCGGCCGCCGTCGGAGTGCAGCTCCATGGGGATGGTGTTTTTGAAGATGACGCGCCGGCGGGAGCCGAAGAGCGTCAGCTCGCCGTCGGTGCGGCGGCGGCTGAAGAGGATCGCGTCGGCGACCTGGTGGAAGGTGGCCATGTCGTGGCCGTCCCAGTACACTGGGTCGGGGGGAGGCCGGGGGCAGGTGCGGCGGCAGTTAGTGTGTGTGCGGGCAGTGTAGGAAGGCCGGCCGGCCCGTACTCACTCGCAAACAAATCAAAGCGGCGCTGACGCATGGCGGGCGACTCCAAAACAAGGCGGAACTTGCCGTGGCGCACCAGGTCGCGCTGGCACAGGAAGCAGCTCTGGTCGACCTGCACGCTGCGATGCTCGTCAAACGGATCGGAGAAGAGCGACCTCCGGCCTTTGTGGGCGCGGCCGGAGGTCACGGTGGTTGTAGCGGTGGCTGTCATCGGAGGCGGTGACAACGTCGGGACAGTGGTGTGAACGGCGGGACAGTCGGGACAGTCATGCGAGGCTGGCGGGGGGGCGTGACGATGACGAAAGGTGGACTGACTGAGCTGAGGGCTTATCAGATGGAAGGGGCCGAGGGGGTTTACGGATATAGGGGAGTAAGGGGCCGTTATAGGTGGTACCCGCTGTAATACAGGGCACACACGGATCTCATGGGGAGCTATCCGCTGTAATACAGGGCTCACACACATACTATAGAGGGCAGCCCCCTGTCTTACAGCGGCCTATGCCCTAGCCACCCCTGTAACTGGCACAAAAGTGGAGTCACCCTAAGCTCCGCAAGCTCCAGCTCGGGCGATAAGATAAGCCGCTGATAAGATAAGCAAATGTGGCCACCTCAGAAACATGTGATGTGGCCTTCCGGAAGCAAAGCACAGCCAACGTCAGACTTTTGTTGCTGTTGATTTTGTTTGGAGTTTCATCCTTTGTTTATTTCTTTTCACCTTTTTCCTGCTGGCTCACCAAACATTTGCTGTGCTTCGATAATCTTCCCACCATGCTTTTCAAGCGTTCCATGCTGGCCGCCCTGGCCATGACGGTCTTCGGCGTTGCTGCCCAGGACTCGGTGCGTTAGCCCCCGGCCCATCCCGCGCCTCTTTTCCGTGTGCTCTAGCTAACCCCCGGGTCTTCCCCCGCAGGCCGCTGCCTCCGCCTCCGCCTCCGCCTCCGCCTCCGCCGACGTGCCGGCCGCCGAGCTGCCGCCGCTGCCGGCCAAGATCACGACGTCGTTCCCGCTCTCGGACGCCACGCTGGGCCTGAAGCTGGTCAACGGCAAGCCGACGGTGGCGCGCATCGAGCTCGAGAACAAGGCCGACGAGCCGGTGCAGCTGGCCTTTGTCGGCGGCCGGCTGGCGCAGCCCGCCACGCCCGACATGGTCATGCACAACCTGTCGACCACGCAGTACGGCCAGAACGTGCCGGCCGGCGAGACGGCCGCCGTCGAGTACGCCTTTGAGCTGGACATGAACGCGCAGGACGTGCTGCTCAGCCTGGTGGCCGTGGTCGCCGACTCGCGCGGCGAGGTGTACCAGGTCATGGCGTACAACAGCACGGCGAGCATTGTTGAGCCGCCGGTCAACCTGCTGGACCCGCAGATGTAAGACAGACGGACCGACACCCTCACTGCAGCCACACTTGCTAACACCCCACAGCCTCTTCCTCTACCTCGTCCTGCTGGCCACCTTTGGCGGCATCGGCTACTTTGTCTACAGCACCTGGATCGAGCCCCTGGTCGCCCCCCCCGCGCCCAAGCGTGCCCCCAAGCCCAAGAAGGTTGTGCCCGTCGTGGTGGAGCCGACGTCGGGTGACGAGTCTGGTGCGGCCAACGCCTCGGGCTACGACGAGAGCTGGATCCCCACCCACCACATCACCAAGCCCGTTTCGAAGCGCGTCAAGGGCGGCGCCAAGGGCAAGAGGGGCGAGTAGAATGTGTTAGGGTTAGCTTAGGGTCTGGCCCGCAGACCAGACATGTAGACTGAGATGATGTACAATATTAGGCAAAGGGTTTAGCTTGACATGGAAATGTAACGTACAGCCTGCGTGTCTGATTCCTCTCCTGCCCAGCCTCACAGCTTCTTCTGCGCGCGCAGTTCCGTCACGTGTTCCTCCAGCTTGGCCACCTCGTCTACGCCGCACAGTTAGCAAGACGCCCGCACCAAGCACGGGCCGGGACAGCCACTCACCGCCACGGATGGCCCTGATGTCGTCGTGCTCCAGCTTCGTCCAGCCCAGGTACAGCAGCTGGTACGTGAACATGGCAATGAGGAGCACCTTGGCAATGGGGCGGCCAAAGGTCTTGTAGAAGTCGGTCTGCGGCAGGCGGGATGGGGTTAGTCAGCATCGGGGGTCGACTTGTTGGGGGGGCGCTGCTGGCACGCACGTGGCTTGGCGCTGCTGGCCGCTCGGTTGAGTAGCGCAGAAGCTGCCGGTGCTGGTGCCGGTGCTGCGGCAGCAGGGCGGCGCGGCACGCGGGCCGGAGCATGTGCGGGCGCGGGCGCAGTGCGCGGAGGGCGGCGGTGTGCATGCGGGCGGCTGAGCAAAACAACTGCATTGCGGATAGGTCGGAGATACAGGCAGGCTGATCAGTTCCGGGGTGGTTCGAAGATGTTCGCGTGGCAGCGTTCTGGAAGGCCCAGGCCAAAGTTTATTTTCGCCCAGGGTACCTCTTCCCATGTACCCATGTACCATGTACCCATACTTATGGCCGTGGCCCAGGCCCGGAACAGGAACACCATGGCCTTATGACGACCAGCTTCAAGCCTGCGAACCTTTTCCTGCTTAAACTTTTTCTTGTTTGCGACCGCACAACAATTCTCGACTCTCGTTTCGTCCCATTCTCCGCGTGTTCCCCCGCCTTGCTGCTCATTTGCTCACCGCACTACAGCCCCATCGCCTCGCACCACCGCCCGCCGCCCGCCGCCCGCCGCCCGCCGCATCGCACCTCGACCCCGTCACCTGTCGCAAACACCCACGCGCTACACCCACGCCTCTACCACCGCCACAATGGTGAGAGCCCCCGCCGCTCCGGCCGTGGACACACAGACCCCCCTGCCCCTACCCCGCCGCTAACACTCTGTCTCTACCGCTCCAGAAATCCGGCCAGACCCTCGAACAGCGCCGGCGCAACGCCGTCTTTGCCAAAAAGCAGGAGTCCCGCATGGGCAAGAGCGAAGCCGACATGGTCAAGAAGGTGCAGGAGAAGGTGAAGCCGGCCGTGTCGCCGGTGTTTATCGGTGAGTCCCCCTTTATCTGCGCCCCGGGACTCTCCCGTCTGCCAATTTCGCCCACCGGCTAACCGTCTCGTCTCTCTACAGGCCTCCTCGCCTTCGTCATCATCGGCGGCCTGCTTTTCGAGCTCATCGCCATGTTCAAGTAGAGCCTGCTTACCTAAGCCGCGTATCCGTGATTACATAAGCAGCCCGCCATTGCTTACGTAATTGGGCCCACTCTGCACCGCACCGCACGTCTTGCCCCCATGTGCGGTGCTGGGCTGGCTCGGGACAACGGCAGGCCGTAGCTCCCCAGTACGGGCTTCCTTTGTGATGCTAGCCGCGCGGCATTCTCATCGAATGTGTCTTCTCTTGTTTCCCGCGTCTTTCTTGTTATAGTTTTCACTTATTTATGTTAGAGCAACACCAATACCATGACTTTGTTTTTTCTGCCTGCACCCCGCCTTGAACGGACCACGGACCATGAGAAGCTGACGTGGCTCTCGCAGAATGTGTGTGTGTGTGTGTGTAATGTATTAATGCAGAAGAAAGCCCAGAGGACATAAAACGCCCAGCCCCGTGCCGGACCACCCGTGCCGGACCACCCGGGCCGGACCGCCCCAGCCCAGCCCACACCCCCTCGCCCTCGCCCCGTCTATGCGTCCAGCCCCAGGCCAAACCCCTTGCGGCCCTCCGTCTTCATGCGCATGCCGGCCTCGAACTGGTGCTGCAGATCGGCCTGCATGCGCGCGACCTGGGTCTTGCCGGACTTGTCGACGCCGCCAGCCGTGGCCGCCGCCGCCGCCGCCTCCTTGCCGGCGCCGAGCAGGCGCATGAACTTTTGCTGGCGCTTGGCGCCGCCGTCGAGCGCGCCGACGCGCCAGTTGGCTGTGGTGGTGTCGTCGGCTTTTTGTTCGGGCTGTTGTTGTTGCTGCTGCTGCTTTTGCGGTGTCGGCGCTTCGGTGGCGGGCTTGTCTTGAGTCTTTTTGGACTTTTTGTCTTTCTTTTCCTTCTTTTCCTTCTTTTCCTTCTTGGCCTCTTTCTTCTGCTCCTTGGGCTTCTTTTCCTCCTTCTTGTCTTCCTCTTGCTCCTCTTCTTCCTCGTCAGAGGACGTCTCTTCGACCTCGGCTTTAGTCTCTTGTTGCTCGGCATCCTCCATCTTAACATCCTGCTCCTCCTCCTCCTCCTCCTCCTCCTCCTCCTCCTCTTCGTCCTCGCCGTTCTTGGCCGCCGCCATCATGCGCGCGTACTTTTCGCGCGCAGCCTTGCTCTCCGCCATGAGCTTGATAGCCTGCGCCTCCAGCTTCTCCGCGCGCTTCAGCAGGCGCACGCGCTTCTTCTCCGTCTTGCGCTCAGTCGGCTCCGCCTTGGCCTTAGCTTTTCCCTTGGCCTTTGCCCTGGCCTTGGCCTTGCCCTTGGCTTTCACGCCGGCCTTGGCCTTGGCGCCGGCCGCCGTCGGCGGTGTCGCGGGGATGTTGGCCTTGGCGGCCTTCTGCGCTTCGTGCGTGACTTCGTGCTCGTCCTTGCGGGCGGCTGCGCGCTTGGCGCGTTCGGCCTGGCGACGAGCTTTGCGTTCTAGAAGAAGAAAAAAAAAGAGCGGAACCCCCAGCCGGTTAGTTTTGCGTCGCTTGCACGAGGAGGGGAGGACGATGGCGCTTACCGTCGACAAAGGGCGCGGGCTCAGCCTTGGGAGTGTCAGACATGGCGAGGACTTGTTTTTTTTTTTTGTGTGTGGAGGGAAACGCCGTGACAATAAGAAGAGAATCGATACCAGCGGGTGTGTCTAGTATGACAAATGTGCAACGTAGTGAGCTTGCGATGATGCCTCGACAAGATCCTTGAGCTTGGGAGAAGAAGAAAAAAAAAAGTTGAGATTCTGCCGGGCGGTGAGAGAGATAAGCGCTTATCGCAGAATAGAGTGGGGCACAGCTCCATCCTTCCTTTTTCGTCGTTCCTTCCTCGCCTGGGATTATCAGCGTTTGTTGATTGTTGACATTCAGGCATTTCATTGGCATGTGACAATATGAGCGAGCACTGAGTGAGAAAGACATTTGTACCGGGTGTGAATAACGAGCTGCTATGCAATATCAAGACTGCTGAAAAAAAAGAATGTGCCGTCTAGATCAAGAGAGGAAATGCTACAGAAGAATGAGAAGAACAAGAAGGAAGAACAATCGTCGGCAAAAGAAAACCAGACGGCCTGCCTGCAGCAGCCAACTCCACGGCCGCCGCCCGGCTATTGCTCCCGGCGCTGGTGGCCGTCCCGGTTCTGCGGCACGTGGTACACGAGCTCCGTGACGTCCTGGAACCATGGGATGCCGAACTGGTCGACGTCGACGCAGGCCAGCTCTGGTATTGGTGCCGGCGCCGGCAAGAACACGTTGGTGGGGAAGGCCGACTGCTTGTGGTACCCGCCGTGTGTCTGAGTTTGGACCACCCGGTCCGTTGGCGGTGCTGCCGTCACGCCTGGCACTGGGACCGGTGCGTTTACTGCCACGGAAGCTGTCGTTAGCCCAGGCCCGGGCCCGGGCACGGGAGACACGGAGCCGTAGGTACACCTGGCTGCGGCTCCGGCTCCGGCTCCGGGTACCGACGAGGGCCCGGCGGCGGCGGCGGCGAGTGTGTTGTTCCGCCGTGAAGCATCATCGAGGCTCCGTGACACCATGTGGCCGATGTTGATGGACCCCCACGGGAGGCCGGACACCTCGTTCTCGGGGCCGAGGTCGCCTGGTGTTGGGATGCGGTAGCTGCTGGACGCGTGGATGCGGTTGCGCTCGGCGCGCTGGGCGTGTTCTTTGCTTTCACGGTTGCGTTCGCCTGGATGTGGAGGGGGAGTGGGCAGTCATGCTGTTAGTCGGGGTGAGACAGAGGCAGGGACGGAGACAGAGGACGGAGGACGGAGCGGAGACAGAGACGGAGACAGACGGACGGACAGTGCTGGATGTGATGGTGCACAGCAAGATGCTGCCATGTGACACACTAGGGCAATAAAACGAGATAAAAAGGGATACACAGAACAAGGAAGGCTCCTCCGCACGCTGGGCTGCACTTACGGAACTTTCGCTGGGCTATCCGGTTCTGGATCCGCCGGCGCTCCTCCGGGTCCGTCACCTCGGACCAGTCGTCGTTCTTTGGCTGGCGCTTGCCCTTCCCCGAGGCGCTCCCGCCAGATACTGTCGTTGAAGACGATCTCTCTGGCTCTTTGGTGGGGTTGGCTGGCATTGCTGTCTGTCCTGTGCGGGAGGGGGAAGGGCGAGGGCGAGGGCGAGGCAGCGAGGGGGCGTGGTTGTGAAACGGCCAATGGTTCTTTTTTGTCCCTCTTTTTTTTTGGAGGCCAAATATCGATGGGGTCCCAGAGTCGGATTCCAGAAAGACGAAGGAGGCGGTAGGGCTGAGGCAGGGAACTAAAGGAGGTGGCAGACTGCTATATGCATACATACAGCAGAGCCTAGGCGTCGAGGCCAGTGCTGATTTCCAATACAGATGGAGGTGGGGGTCTGGCAGCAGGCAACAGGCAGCAGAGTGCCTGAGGCAGAAAGAGAGGGAAAGAGAGTGTTGTGGAAGAGTGTCTGTGGAAGAGTATCAAGGAGAGGCGAGGGGAAGGGAGCAGAGACAGATAGAGAGGCTGCTTGTCCAATCAGCGCTGCGGCTTAGGCGGGGAAGAAGACTGTGGTAACTGCCAAACCAGCACCTGGAACTTGGTCCAATGTCCCTGAGGTAGTTGCCTGATGAGCACAGGTCTGGCGCGGAAGTTCCCGGGCGGGTACCAGTACTTGTTTGTGCCCCCGGTTGATGCAAGTTCGTGGGGGGAGGAGGGCCTTCTCGAGCAGGCCTTCTAGGGCGGGCCTTCGGGAACAAACACGCAGGGATAGGGAACTCGGAGGCGGTCCCTCTGGAGCTTGACGTAATAATGAGCACAGCGTAGTAGCGTGTTGCTCTCGGCACTGTGCAGTGTGCAGTGTGATATAGACACAGTAGGTTCAGCAGATCAAGAGGGCGGGCAGTAGGCGGCGTCTGCGCATGTGTCTCTGGCGTTGTGGATGCAAAAAGCGGGCAGGACGCTGAAATGAATGAAAGAAAGAAAGGAAGGAAGTCGGAAAGGAAAAGGCCTGCCTGCACAACGTCATGTATACTATTAAGCAGAAGCCTTGAAACCCCATCGCCAGCAGCCGAGCAGAGGACGACTCAAAGGATGCTTTATAATCTGCGGCGATGTCACCCTGCTTCATGGTCACGTACGGCTGGTACAGACACAGCCGCCAAGTCGTGACAAGTCCTCTCCAGCTACGCCCTTTTGTGCATGGATGTGGATGGCCAGGCAGCCCCCGCCGGCCGATAAAATGAAAGGCTTTTACCGAGCCCAGCGGCTTTCCTGCGTCAAGTACGCTGGTGCTCCTTGACCTTCCACATCAGGCTTGGCAGCGCCCCTTAGCCGCCTTTCGCTGTCGTACTGTCCCCAGCGGGCTTGCTGCTGGGCCATGCTGCCTCTGGGGGGTGACAGTGGGCTGGGTTGCACGTACTGGCTCGGCACCCTTTCTCGGATCTTTTACCAGCCAAGCCCGCGTGCTGTGTTCCTTGGACAGCCAAAAACGGGGTCCGGTCTGCCTCTTTCTTTTTCGTCAGGAGCCCCCGCTGTTCCTATGCTTGTCCGCACTCGACTTCTTCTTCTTTGCGAGCAACTCGGATGCATCGACACAGCACTATATCCCTGCTGCCGAGTCGAGGTGGACTTTTCTGAGAAAAGGCACATCCAAGCACTGGCGAACCCGAGATTTCTATTTGCGAACCCGAGGCCGCCACTTTCCACTGCCACCCCCTCCCCCAATGGCAACACAGCAAGCGATGCATTCTGGATTATGGCAGCTCTGCCTGCCTGCCGAGAACAGCCCCCAAATATTGGGCAGCCGTCTGATGATTGGCAACAAGTGGCACAAGGATACACACACCCCCTCATCTTCCAAGTCCGCCTACCGAAGGATTCGCTTACCAACAGGATGATCAACAATGGGCGAGACGCAGAAGGAAGCTTTGCTTTGATGCGAAGATTCCAGAAAGCGGACAAGCCCAAAGGCAGGCAGACACGAGACACTGAAAATCAAGAAGCAGACAAGCCCAGAAGCAGGCAGACACGAGACACTGAAAACCAAAAAAAAAAGAGAACAGAAATGCTCGCTGCTCCGGCCGGGTAAGCTAGCGCCGACCGACTCCGCTTTCTTGCAGGGCTTTGACCAAGTTCCGCCAGTCTTGCGTTGAAACATCTCCAGGACAGGTCCACAGCAGCGCCTTGCTCGGCCGGCCTCAGCTGTGACCCTCTGCCACCCTCTACCATGCCCATTTCTTTTCTCCCCGCCTGCGCAGCCCTTTCTGGAAGGCCTTGCTGCTATTCCAAGCGCAGGCGCTGTTTAGGGTAAACGACCGCTCTGCAGCGTGTGTAACCGTAAACATGGCCTCTGGGACGCGCCGCATGCTTTCCACGCGGTCTGTTCTTATGGCAATGCCATCTATTCTGCATGCCGAGGCTGTGATGCGGCCCTGGCCACTGGTCTGCTGCTTGTTATTACTCACATGTCGTTGAATCAGAGGCCTCGACTGCCGTCAAATGAGGAAGGCACCCTCAATACTCCGAGTAGAAGTTGCCAAATGGGAAATGTCGAGTCGCACAAAAGGTGCCCTGGGAGAGGGTAATTGCCCCCACGGTTAAACTTAAATGCTGTCGAGTCCATCTATGGCCCACTTCAAGTCACTTCAAGTCTCCCAGACACGGCAGGTACCACAGGACTCGACCCTACAGCCAGTTTGGGCAACTGCCCAATTTGATTCTCGGGTTCAGACGAAACAACCTCTTGATACATAGCCACGACTATGGAACTTGGAGAAAAGTCTTGAAAGATGGACACAACAGCCCGAGCTGTGCAGGCTGCCGTGTTTCTAGATTGATACAGAATTGTGTAAACGGGCAATAAGATGGTCGAAGGATGCAACTCGGCAAAGGGCGTGTGTTGGGGGGGGTCTGTTTATAACAAAGGTTTCATGCCATGCAATTGTCAAAGCCAGAGCCCTTGTCCTGGTCCCTGTTCTGTTCGCTGGCGCTTAGAAATTCAGACCTTCTCATCCCGCTCCTCCTACAATATGCCTCCGATCGGTGGGAAAGGCCTCCGATCGGGGCCGTGATTTGGCGCAGCTCCCCTGCCTCTTGGCAAACGTGCAGCCAAAGCAGCCTGCGTTTCTTGTTCCGCTAGCACGATGGGGCTGTAATGCAACGAAAAATCGGGTTTTTTTGTCCGCTTCGGCCCACGTTGGCGGAGTTCCGCCCAGAGGATTTTCCCTCAAAACGCAGCCCGTTGTTATTTGCTGCCTGCTTCCTTTTTTTGGGATCCAGGTCTGGCCAATTTCCTAGTACGATTCACATGAATGGGGCACGAGGAGGCCCGGAATCTTTCGATGGAGGAAAAAAAGAAATCTGGCAATCAAGATAGCAGGCGCTTGTTTCTTGTTGCTATTCCCCGCCCCCCTATACTCGATGCGTGGTACTGCACATGTCGTCTGGCACTGCCTCTCCCCCACAAGCAACTGTGAATCAGTGGCACAGCTGTGCATCCCACAGACTCGCGTCTCTTTTGTGTTTGCAGCACATCGCAGTCTGTGTTTCGCCCGAAGAAATCACCATCCGGACCCCGAGGCCGATGCGCTAACCCTAAAACGGGTCAATATCCTGCAATGCTCCTGCTGCTGCAGCTACTGCCTGTAAGACATATCCTTGGCACACTCATGACGTGATTAATAGCAACGAGGGACGTCGCAGACAAGACAAGACAGACAGACACACTCACTCACTCACTCACTCATGCCCCACGCCGGTATTGAACGGATCATAGTTGATAGTATTGTACACTGTCTCAGCGCCTCGGACCATGCAGCGTTGCAGAACAGAAATATAAAAACATAGGGGTACAGGCCGACCGGAGAAGTCGGCGGAGGAAGGGAGCAGCCGGGAGGGCAAGCCGGTGGGTCGGGTGAAGAAATGAAGGATATGGCCGCAAGCCATGGAAATGTTCGGGCAGAGAATGCGGCACGTCCAACAGCAAGACGGAATGGTAATAAAACAAGACATGAAAAACAAGGCCAACACCAAGATGCTCGCTCTCTACCGGCCGTCCTCGGCCTCGCGGCGGGCTCTTCTCTCGGCAATGCGCTTCTTGAAGCGAATCTCGGTCTTGCGGCGCTCACCACCATCGACCTTCTGGCCCTGGCGGAACTCCCACATTCTATCCACCACCGTCAGCGTGGCCGTCGCGCGGCCAGACGGCAGCGCATACGGGCCCGAGATGGTCTGGGCGCCCTTGACGGCATATCCCCGGACGCGGACCTTTTCGTCGGCAGCATCCTCCAGAGTCTTGCCGTACGGCACATTGACCACCTTCTTGACGTCGGTCTGCAGGTCGTGGTCGACGACCAGCGTAGCCTTGCCGCCCTCGACGAACTTGAAGTCGCCGCCGGGGCCCAGCAGGCCGTTGCGGTAGCGCTGCAGCCACTGCAGCAGGTACTTGCGCGAGCGCGCCGGCTCGACGCCCAGCTCGCGCAGCTGCTCCGACGACAGCGTGAACAGCGCCTCCCACGACGGGAACTTGTCAGCGTACTGCGACAGGTCGCGGCCAATCACGCGCAGGAAGGTCGGGACGTCGGGGATGAGCGGGATAGGTGCGGGCACGCGCGGCACGGTTGCCGACGAGGATGCGGGCGGTGCGAGTGGGGACGGCGCGGCTGCCTCCTGGTAGAGGGCCCGTGATGCGTGGAGGAGCCGCGTTGATGCTAGCGTGCCGTGTGCGGGGGCCGAGACGGAGACGGAGACGGCCCGGAGGGGCGCCGAGGCAAAGAGACGCGGTAGACGGAGGCTGGCCATGGCGGCGGATGTGCAAGTGGGCAGAAGAGGAAAGGGAGAAGAAGAAAAGAGCTAGAGGCCGGCGTTAGCTAGGACAGGACAGTACACAGCGCCAATATGGAGAACGTACACACAGAAGAGAAGATTGAGAGGAGCGCGGGGTGCTCTGTTTTGCACCTATTGGGCACCTGTACTATCCGGTTGCCGAGAGATTCTATAGAGTGCCGAGCCGCCTGGCAGTTCCAACTGTAATGGAGGACGGGGGGTCGGAGATCAGATCAACAGCTGAGGCTTCGGCGTAGCATCTCGAAGCACCCTCACCACCAAAGCTCCGGCGCAGCAGCCAAGGCTCACAGAAAATGCAGCCTGTTTGAACATT
Organism: Chalaropsis ovoidea; assembly: GCA_038407185.1. Classification (NCBI taxonomy): domain Eukaryota; kingdom Fungi; phylum Ascomycota; class Sordariomycetes; order Microascales; family Ceratocystidaceae; genus Chalaropsis; species Chalaropsis ovoidea. The sequence continues at coordinate 11,582 of JAXHKQ010000440.1, forward strand.
GTAGGTCACGTGGCGATAAGATAAAGGGTTGGTCTCTAGCCGGCGGCTGAGTCTCGGCAGAACTCCAAGTGGGGCCGCTGCTGCCTGGACCTGCCTGCCTAAGCTAGCAAGGTGTGGGGCCGCTGATAAGCCCGCGATAAGCCCCGATAAGCCCCGATAAGCCGTTCCTGGCGATCACCGACGACCCGTCATCAAAGCAAAGCGAAGCTGCCGACAGCCACCTTGGCTTCATATGCATGCGCAGAGATTTCAGGCCTCATTGCCGTGTGTGTTTGTCTGGCTGCACGAATTCCACCTTCCGTGTTGTTCTCCGTGCTGATTGGCTGCTGCCCTCGTCCTCCCCCCGGCCGGCCATGCTGCTTCCTACAAATGCTGCTGCTCGCCATCGTCACGTCTCTGGCTATGTGAATCTGGCCTGTTGCCACTTATAAGTGCTGTGGACTGCCATCAGTCTGTCCGCTGTCGTTGCTCTCTCTGTTCACTGCTCTGCAATGCCGCCTCCTACGCCCAGACGGCCCACCAAGGCCGCGTTGAAGGCACAGGCGATTCATCGCTATAGCCTGGTGCACTGCCTCCGAAATGGTGAAGCTCTCCTCTGTTCAAATAAGCCACGCTCACGCACTAATATTGTCGCCTGCCGCAGAGCCCTTTGCCGATGATGTCCTGACCAGTCTGCGGGACCTGGCCTCCGCGGAAGCGCCCGGGTCCCCGGACCGCACCCGGTCTCCGTCCCCCGCCGTTGAATGCCTCGGCAGCAAGAAATGCAAGGTCGACGACGCCCCGGATACTCCGTACATTGTTGCCCTCCGGAAAGATGCAACGATTTCCCGGAAATATGTCGGCAAGCGCTCCTCTTGCGACGGCTTCACTCTCGCCGACGTCGAGCAGCACCTCAAGCTCAAGCATCACCACGATTTTGCCAAGGTCTCTGTGGGCCTTCCTCGATATGACCAGCTGGTGAAAAAAGACCCGTCTTTAGCCCGCGAATATCCGGCTCTTGCCCTCGCTCCGGCCACCAAGACCAACACCGTCCTGGCGCCGTTTTGCATTGAGTTGGCGCCCGATGAGCCCATCGAGGACATGTTGTCGGTCACTCGGGTGCTTAAGAGCAGCCGTCTGTCGGCTTCCTGCCCCGGTGCCATCACGCCAATTATCAGTCTCTCGGTCTCCTTTGGTCAGGCCAGTGTCGCGCTTAAATTTAGCCTGGAAATCCGCTGGAACGTCACCTGCTCTCCGTGGCTGCCGCTGCGGAGCATCAGTGAGCGAGTCGCTACGCGCAAGCTAATCCACGCTGTATTCCCCGCCGTGGGCTGTGAGGATATCCATCCCAAATTCGCCTCCAAGTGCCTCTCTGCCTCTCGCAATGGCAATGAACACGCCTCGGCGTCTGTCATCGGCAAGATTCTCCAGCGCGTCCCGGGACCAACAACCCAAGCGTTCCCCCCCTCGCAGTTCTACGAGGCAACATACTCCCCAGACCAGGCCGACGACAGTGCCTGCAGCATAGTTGTGCCCGGGCTTGTATCGACGCTTTACAAGTATCAGAAACGGACTCTGAAGTGGCTCCTGTCGCGCGAGGGCGTGGCCTGGGAAGACGGCCGCATCGTCCCCGCCACCCAGTCGCAGCCGGCGCTTCTAAGCACCTTCCGGGCGGCCAGGGATGTCGACGGTAACGAATGCCACATCAGCGACGTGCTGCAGCTTGTCACGCGCGACCTTTCCCAGTGGAAGGCTGCCGATGATCTGGCCCAGGGCGGCATCTTGGCCGAGGAAATGGGGCTCGGCAAGACCCTCGAGATCATCAGTCTCATCCTGATGCACCGCCGCAACATGGCCGAGTCCGCCGCGAACCTCGGGCCCCACCGGCCCACCAAGGCCACGCTTATTGTCTGTCCTGCCTCCCTGCAGAGCCAGTGGCTGGCCGAGTTTGAGAAGCACGCCCCGCAGCTCAAAGCAACCTATTACCACGGCTGCGACATTGCCTGTGCCGAAGAAGAAGAAGCGCAAATCGCATTCATGGCTGGCCACGACGTCGTCATCACCACATACCACACCTTCTCCAGCGAAGTCCACTATGTCAACGATGCGCCCGACCGCCCGCGCCGCTACCAGCAAAAGTACCACCGCCCCAAGTCGCCGCTGGTGCAGCTGCACTGGTGGCGGCTGTGTCTGGACGAGGCGCAGATGATTGAGAACGGCTACTCCAAGGCCGCCGAGGTTGCTCAGGCCATCCCCCGCACGTTTTCGTGGGGCGTGACCGGAACGCCGGTCAAGAACCAGACCAGGGATCTCCTGGGGCTGTTGAAGTTTATCAACGTGGCTCCGTACGCCTTCCACCCGCCCTCCTGGGACTCCCTCATTGCCGTGCACTGGGATGCCTTTGAGGCTTTGATGCGCAAGATTTGCCTGCGCCACACAAAGTCCCAGGTCGGCCACGAGATCAACCTGCCTCCCCAGCGCCGATACGTCATCACCATGGCCTTTACCACTGTCGAAGAACAGTACTACCAGGGGCTTGTCCGGGAAATGGCCGAGGCCTGCGACCTCAGCCTCACAGGCGAGCCTCTGGTTCAGGACTGGGACCTCGATGGCCACGAGGAAAAGATGCGCACGTGGCTGCACACGCTGCGCCAGGCTGCCCTCCATCCGCAAGTCGTCACGCGCAGGATCCAGAACACGCGGTCCAAAAACGCCGAGACCGTCCAGGACGTGCTGGAGTCCATGCTCGACGCCAGCGACAAGACGCGGTCTTTGGACCAGCGCCTGTATCTAGCCGCGCGTCTGCGCCGGGGCCAGATGTATGAGGTCGTCAAGCAGCCGGACAAGGCCCTGGAAATCTGGGGCCGCACAAAGGAGCAGCTTGATGCCATGGTGCAGCTCTTTAGAGACAAGGTCGCCAGCGCCCTGGCAGCCGAGACCAAGTCTGAGCACGAGGCAGCGAGGACGCACCATGATTTCAGCGACGATGAGAACAGCGACGGGTAAGTACACGAGTAGGGCTCCGTGTCTCCGCTTCCGTTCTGCACTAACTCCGCTTCCTAGAACCTCGGACGTCGCCGAAGCCCGGCGCTCTCTCCGCACGATACTCGAACTCTACCACAAGGCCGTCTTCTTCTGCGCCAACGCCTGCTTCCAAATCAAAGACGCCAAGCAAAAGGCCAACGAGCCCTTCCAGGCGTGGGAGACTCGGGAAGAGGCGCTGTACGACCATGCCAAGGCCATCAGACGAGAGATTGTCAAGGAACGCCGCAACAAGGTGTCCAAGCTCATGAACGAGGTCCGCCAGAGGTTTGGCCAGGCCGACTTTACACAGCTGGCCGCCCTGGAAGCCCCGGACAACGCCGGCATTGAAACCGGCGATATTGTCGCGCAGGTGCAGTTGCTGTTCGAGACGCTCAATGCACAAACGGCCTACATCACACTGTGGCGCGAGGCTGTAGCCAAACTGCTCCTGGTCCCGCTGATTGACGAGGATGAAGAGACCACTGGAGACGAGTTCAGCGACTCGACCAAGGCCCAGGACCAGCTTTCTGTGTACATCATGATGCTGCGGGCCCTGGTGGCCGACCGTGAGGATGCCATCACCGGAGGGTCAAACCTCCTCGTGGTAAAAGACCTCGGCTCTGCCAAGACCCTTGCCCTCTCAAACCAAGGCCCGGAGCCTGCACTCTTGCTCGAGCTCATGTCGATCCGCGACCGCACCAAGGCGTCTCCCATGGACGGCTCCGTGAAGGGCGCCATTGCGCAGTTCCGGAGTCTGGTCAATGGCATGGCGCCAACCTCTGTGCGTCTGGAGACGGAGATCCTCTTCGCCAGGACCAACGTGCAGGTCCTTGGCAAACAGGTCATTGAGCAGGCGAAGCTGATCTCCAAGCTACAGGCCGAGCTGGACTCGTTCACGGCAACTATGAATGCCCGCATCGACTTTTACCGCGAAATGCAGGCCCTCTCGGACACAGTCTCGGCCTACAAGGGCTTGACCACGGAACACGCCTTCGCCACGGCCGTCCAGAATGAAGGCCGGCTCGATGACCGCGCGCGTCAGAGCGAGGCCCGCTATCGATACCTGCAGCATCTGCGCAGGACCATCTTCGAGGACGGCACCGCCGACTCGGACTGCGTCATCTGCCAAAGCGCCTTTGTCAACGGCATCATGACAACGTGCGGCCACCAGTTCTGCCAGCTCTGCCTCACGCAGTGGTACCAGGCCAACAAGAACTGCCCCATGTGCAAGCAGCCTCTCAAGTCGTGGGATCTCCATAGCTACAGCAAGAAGTCACAGCGGCTTCGCGTTCATACCGAACAGGTTGGTGGCAGTGGCGGTAACAGTAGCGGTGGCAGTGGCAGTGCTGGCGCCATTCAAGAGGGAACCGCCGGGACATCCACAGGCGCCACCGCCAACAGCACCGCAGGCAGCTCTCGGGACATGGTCGCCGCCGCCGACGCCAACACCATCTACTCGGCATTTGACAATGAGAAGCTCGCCGAGATCAAAAACGTGCCCCTCCGCGGCCCCTCATACACCACCAAGGTCGACACACTCGTGCGCCATCTCATCTGGCTGCGCCAAAGCGACCCGTACGCCAAATCCATCGTCTACTCGTCGTACACGGGCTTCCTCGACATCCTGGCCAAAGCCTTCACCGCCTTTGAAATCGGCCACGCCACGTTTGGCCAGCCGCACGCCATCCGCCACTTCCGCACCGACACGGCCACCGAGGTGCTGCTGCTGCACTCGCGCGCGCACAGCTCGGGACTCAACCTCGTCAACGCCAGCCACGTGTTCCTGTGCGAGCCGCTGCTCAACACCGCGCTCGAGCTGCAGGCCATTGCCCGCGTCGACCGCATCGGCCAGACCAGCGAGACCACCGTGTGGCTGTACCTGGTCGACGGCACCGTCGAGGAGGCCATCTACCAGCTGTCGGTCAGGCGCCGACTAGAGCACATGCCAGCAGCAGTGCGGGGGGGGAGTATCGAGGGTAGTGGCGGCGGCGGTAGCGAGGACAACCATGCTCACAGCGACAGGGCCAGACTAGACGAGGCGAATCGCCAGGCGCTGCAGAACGCGCAGCTGGGCCGTTTGATGAGTAGAGAGCGCGGCGCGGGCGAGGTGGTGGACCGCGACGACTTGTGGGAGTGTTTGTTTGGGGCGTCGCAGGCGGCGGTGGGGGCGGAGATGGAGGGGCCGAGGGGACAAGAGGCCGGGGGGCAGAGGCAGGTGGATGAAGTGATGTGGGAAGGAGAGCTGTGAATGGGCGCTGTGCTAGGATCTAGTCACTACAAGACCAACGATACAAGACCAACAATGCAAGACGCAGTCATCTACTACACACAAAAGAGAAAGCACATAACAAGAGCGAAAAAGCATTAAAACTACAATCTAAAACAAAAAAGGACAAAAAGAAAAAGTACAGCCAGAGAGATCACGCAAGCAAAAAGAAAAAAGACATGCCGCAAAACAAGAAACAGAAACAGAAAGTAGAGAAATGCACGTATCGCAAATGGGGGAATGCCGGGGATGAGATGGGATGAGATGGGATGAGAGGCAGGAAAGGCAGGAAAGGCAGAAAAGAAACAAGAGATAGGGACGAGGACGAAGACGAGGACCACCGGGACGGACCGACCGGAGAAGAGAAGACCCCCCCCGGTCTATCCAGCCCCTCACACCGCCAACGCCGCCGCCACGCCCACCAGCAGCGCCGCCGCCAGCGCGCCCGCGCCGACAGCCACGCGGCGCGAGGCCGGCGACGCCTGGTGCAGGGCGCCGGGGAAGTTGCAGGCGAGCACCTTGCTGTTGTTCTTCTGGGCGTAGCTGCTGGCGAACTGGGTGGAGCCGCGCAGGGGGCAGCCGAACTCGAGGGCGGACGGGCAGCTCTGGACAATGTCGTAGCACAGGTCGTCGCAGGGCAGGATCTCGCGGTAGGGGCCGGGCTCGATGGCGTCGTTGATGTCGGCGTTGCGCGCGGCCAGGAAGGCGGGCGCCAGCGGCTGCTGGGCCAGCGTGTCGATGACGCTGGCCGGCAGGCTGGTGCCGTTGGGGAAGGTCGTGTTGGCGTTGCGCACGTGGCTGTCCAGGTTGGCCGAGTCGTAGTCCTCGCAGCGCGGGATGACCACGGAGCACAGCCACTGCTTGTAGGCCTTGCGGCAGTCGTCGCACGTGCGCACGAGCGAGTAGCGGCCGGCGGGGTTTGCCTCGCAGGCGGACTGGGCGAGGGCCTTTTCAAAGGCTTGGTACTTTTCGGCGGCGTAGTCGTCATAGAGGCTGGCGAGCTCGGCCATGCTGAACTTGTCGATGTTGGAGGGGACAGCATACTCGGTGTCGTTGCAGAAGTCGAGGCCGGTGATGATGCGGCAGGTGGTTCCTGAACAGAGATGTGGTTAGTTTTTGGAGGAGACATGGAAAGGGAAGAGGGGGGGGGGGGGGGGGGGTTTT
>JAXHKQ010000043.1:0-75064 GCA_038407185.1 Chalaropsis ovoidea
AAAGGTACGTTCTTACTTTTTTTTAGCTCGAACTGCTTATAAAACCACTTTTTACAAATTTCCCTCACGGTACTATTACACTATCGCTTATGTTTATTATTTAGCCTTAGAGGAAGGTTCCCCTTAACGTTCTTCTTATTATATTTCCCCTCGTTGCTTTGTGCACTTGGTAGCACTTGTCGATGGGGGAATACTCGAGCACCTTGTAGAGCTTGTTTTCTTTTTTGTTGCTATTCTTGTTCTTGGGTTCTTTTGGGCTGTTGGATTATGCTTATTGTCATCTTGTGATGGCGGGCGGAGGTTTTTATCTACAAATGTCGCAACCCTTTTGTGTCCGTAAGGCTTAGGGTTAGAGAATAATTGACTCTGTCTGTCAGAGCAACAGGATGGATGAGGGGGTTACATACATGTCTGCTCTTTGTGATGCAACCGTTACAAGGCAAGTAAAGCCGGGTTGCAATATCTCTTGCCAGCTGTCCAGTTGCAGGGCCAAACTGGGTGGACGGCTGGGCGGGATGTAGTCCCTCCGTCATCTCACGTACATGTACAGATAGCCGCCGGATCATGTTCTCAGGCAGGACCCGATATTGGAGGAGAGGAGAAGCAAGATGGAGACTGGTGGAGGCGGAGGCGGGGAGGGGCTGTGGATTGTGGTGCTGGATATGTCAGCCAACCACACGCCGCACTCTGGATTGTGCGACTTGGACTATCCCTTACTTATATAGGCTGTATCTCGACACTGTATTATAGGCCATTCAACAACGTCAGGGATGAGCTGCCGAAAAGGACCGACATAGCACTTGGTTAACTGGTGCATGTACAACCGTGCAAGTTGTAGGTTCGTATTTTAATGGGCTATAGATGGCGGGGGAGAGAGAGAGGGAGATAGAGGGAGAGAGAGAGAGAGATAGAAATAGAGATAGAGACAAAGGCAGAGACAGAGACCTGGCCTGGTATCCATCTCCAACCCGGAAGGTTATTATATGGGCTGGTTATATGGGCTGGTTATATGGGGCAGATAGAAATTACTGGTGCTATATCAGCGATAACAGGATCAGGAGGGACGAAAACTGGAAGGCCTGTCATAAAGTTGGCAGTTGCGATATTTGCAGCTGAAGGCGCAGTGCAGTGACTGATAACTGATTGTAGCTAGCTGTTAGGAGGATGAGGATGAGGAGGAGGAGGAGAAGGAGTAGTGTTGTACGTGTACGTGTGTGTACGTGTGTGTATGTGTGTGTATGTGTGTGTATGTGTGTGTATGTGTGTGTATGTGTGTGTATGTGTGTGTATGTGTGTGTATGTGCGTATATGTGTATGTGGATGTGTGCAAGTGTGCAGTGCAGTGTGCAGGTGTGCAGATGGTGGATGCACCTGTGTACATGCCATTTTCAGCCAATCTTAGCTGCGAGCACATCATCACAGAAAAGCCTCCATCTCATCTTGCTCTTGCCCAATTTCTCTCCTTCTTTCCTTCTTTCTTGGTCGCAAGGCTTCTACTGCGGATTTGGGCAATTCCCTATTCCAACACAGATCCTTTTCCCTCTCTCCTTGTTGCATTTTTCCCCCAATCCAAGCGCTTGATTTCTTCACTGCAGCTGCTGTCTTTTGTCACTGCTACTATCCTCATCTGATCCCCTCTTGTCCGCTTTGATTTTCTCTCATACGCAACCCCATTTGCTGTTCCCCATCCGATCCCATCCCATCCCATCCCATATTGTCCTGTCCTATCCTGTCCTATCCTGTCCTATCCTGTCCCATCCTGTCCTATCCTGTCCCATCCTGTCCTGTCCCGTCCCACCCTCCATCCCGCCCCTCCATCATTTTCCCAACCCATTCTTGTACTCTATTCTCTTCGGCTTTTTTACTTTTGCTGTGCTTCATTCATTCATTCATTCATGCATTCATAGCATCGCCTGCAATGTGCTGATCTTGACTCATTAATCCACGCTCTCTCTTAATAGTCATCTGCAGCACTCCCCCGTCATTGATGCAGACACAGACTCTGCGCTTCTTTTCTTCTTCTTCTTCTTCTTCCTCTTCTTCTTCCTTCTACTCCCATTCGTCACCTGTGGGCTTCTCCTAACGTTCTAGCTGGCGTCACGAATCCCAATTCTCAAGACCAAAAAGAAATACCTCGCAATACCCGTCATCATGGCTCCCGAAGCAGTGGACCCCGCAATCCTGGAAAGTCTCGGCCTGGACGGCTCCGTGAGCACACTCTCGCGGTTCGGATCCTCCGCTTTCGCGACGTCTTACCGTCTGGACACCGAGATCAACGGCCAGCCCATGGCCTATTTTGTCAAGTCTGCCTCGGGGCCTGAAGCAGAAGTTATGTTTCAAGGTACTACCTCCTCCACTAGCGCTATTTCTGCCGCTCTGTGTCTCCCGCTCTGTGTCTCCCGCTATATCTCCGTCCTCCCGCCCGCCTAGGACTGGAACTTTCATGCATCGGCACATCTCTAGCCTCGTTCTCTCAATCTTGGCTTCATTTAATGCCCTTCCCTCCCCTCCCCTCCCCTCCCCTATCTTGTCTTTTGCGCTGGGCCTAACACAATCTACCAGGTGAACATGAGTCGCTCAACTCTATTGCCAGAATTGTGCCCAACTTCTGCCCCAGGTCTTTAGCCTATGGGCGACTACGCCACTATTCCGGCTTTTTCATCGCCACAGACTTCTTGCACCCCAGCTCCGATGCACCAAGTACCGGCGCCACTCTGGCGGAAAAGCTAGCCACATTACACACCACGCCCGCGCCCATTCCATACGGTGCCCACGCCCCCATGTACGGCTTCCACGTAACGACGTGCTGCGGCTGCACTGAGCAAGAAAACTCCTGGAAGTCTACGTGGAGCGAGTTCTTTGCTGAATGCCGGCTGCGCGCCATCATGCGCAAAATCCAAACATCACACGGCAACGAAGAGGAGCTCATGTACGGCGTGGAGGCCGTGGCAGACACCGTGGTGCCCAGGTTACTTGGCGAGCAAACACTGCAGGGCATATATCCCGTGGTGGTCCACGGCGATCTGTGGTCGGGTAACTACAGCCAGGGGATTCTCCACGGCCAGGAAGAAGAGGTGGTTTATGATGCCGCATGTGTCTACGGCCACTCCGAGTATGACCTGGGCATCATGAAGATGTTTGGCGGCTTTGGAATGGACTTCTGGCAGGAATACCAGCAACGTGTGCCGCCACATGAGCCACGAGAAGAATTCAATGATCGCTTGCAGCTCTATGAACTGTATGTCACCGCTCTCCTCCCCTCTATCCTCTATGTAGCACATGCTGACCCTTCCAGGTATCACTATCTCAATCACTACGCCATGTATGGAGGCGGCTACAAGTCGTCTGCATTCAACATTCTGCGAGACCTTCTGAACAAATACGCACCTGTTTAAGCATTTTCACAGTGGGGGAAAAGGGGACACAGGCAGGGAAACGGAAAACGGAAAACGGACAGAACCAAAAGTTACTTACCATCATGAGTTACGAAAATTCACGATTATAATGATGTTTTTTTATACAAGGAGAAACATTTACATGCACCGACAGATGTGGAGAGACCTCAAAAGTAACGCACACTCCAACCGAAGCAATGCTAGCTGGGCTGTGTGTATCGTGGCATACAGAGCATGTACTACATACATGTATGACTTGAAAGAGAAAGGCGAAGGCCCCCAAAACACTCGCTATGTTATAACGCTCTACAAAAGACATGCGAGGAAACACGAACCAGGAAAATATAAAACGAGCCTATACAAGGCAGAACATGAAGCAAAACGAAGAAAACAAAATGGCCACCCACCCCCATCGATCAGAGTCGTCCACCCACTCCAGTCCGGCCGGCTCATGCATATTGCGCCACCTTTTGGCGTTGAGATGCCGGCTGTGGCTCGTCACCGGCCACAGCAGCAGCAGGATTTTGCGACGGCACGTTCGGGAGCGGATGCGATACGCGATCTCCAGACGGCACACTGGGAAACGTGGCCGGAGCCCCTTGCGCCACCTTGTGCGCCGGCGGCACAGCTGCGCCGCCTACCACTTCTGCCTCGAGCGCCGCGAGCTCGTCCTCGACCTCGTCTTCGTCCGAGTTCGAAATCTGGCCGCCCAGCATGTCGGAGATCTCCTGCTGGTAGGCAATGGCGTCGGCCGTGTCGCCCATCAGCTTCTCGACATGCTCCAGGCCGCCCATTTCCTTGTGGATCTCCTGCAGCACGCGCGTGCCTTGTTGCAGGCCAAAGACGACGTCTTTCTGGATCTGCGCAAACTCCACACTGCACACGAGATGTTCGAGCTGCTCGAGCTGGGCGTCGGTTTTGGAGAGCAGCGTTTCTTGGTACTTCTTGCGGCGGAGGGCCAGCAGCGCACGTGGCTTGTCGCCCTTTGCGAGCATATGCTTGGCGATCTCTGTCTCCTTGGCCGTTAATACCGTGATGCGCTTCTGATACTGGTGCAGTTTGTCGCGCTGGATCTTCATGTCGAGAATCGCCCTATATTGTGAAGCAACGAAAGATAGAACATTCTGTTAACAAGGCTGCATCGCGTGCTCCTGACTTCCGCATGCACCGTATCAACACCACCAGGGAACAGGATAATGCCGAGGACTTACTTGTCTTGCGCTGTGACCTTGCTTCCGTTGGCGCCCATGTTAAGAGTTGGTTGTTTTCTGCAATGCAATGCTTTGGACTTTGTTCGACGCGGGCTCAAAGACAAACAAATCTTCGTGGTGTGTGTTTTTGGCGCCGGGATATGGAACGTGCTTGGTAGACCTATACAATACGGATGGTGTGATTTGAGATTGAGAATGGGAGGTAATGATTAGCCGGCAGATAGATGTAAAGCTGGTTTTACCTTGAATCTCCTACAGACTTATGACGGAGTTACAAAGTGGCGGGGGACTCGTTATCTTATCTCTGACATGGAGCATAGTGCCAGCTGCTGTCAGCTGTCGATGCTCTACAAAGCGGCTCTGTATGTCTTGCTCTTATCGATAAGCGGGATCCTTCGAAGATTGTCGCAATTTTTTCTACGACTTCAAGATGCTCCGTGGTCTTATTCACGATGCAGCGAATCGCAAGCCTCGAATCCCAACCAACGTTTTCTTTTGCCATCCACCCCTACCATGGCCGGCTTTGTCAAGCAGCGACCCCGCAATCTATTGCGCCAGGGTATCGACGACAGCGTGTACCAAATTGTGCGCAAGCTCGAGGACGAACGGGCCGAAGGGAAGCGTAACCCCCCGCGCCGCCTGACCATTGGTGAGGTCTACGACTCCATCAAAGGCTCCAACTCGGCGCTTGCCCGACAAAAACGACGACCGCTCGAGGATGCCATTGACCGCGTGCTGAAGTTCCGCAAGGAGGAGGAGAGCATGGTCGACGATGAAGAGGAGGAAATCAGGCTTGCGGAGGAGGCTGCGGCCCAAGAAGATGCCGCATCCATGCTCAACAACCAGATCGTTGCTGGCTGGAACACCGCCAAAACAACGCCCAGCGTCATCACGATGAACGACGGCCCTGATCGCCCGAAGAAGCGCCGGAGGACTCTCTCGCCCCCGCCGGCCCCGGCCGCATCTACCTCACAGACAACCCCGGCCAAGTCGACAACGTCCGCCGCCGACGGCCAGGCCAAGAAAAAGTCGCGCGCTGGCCGTGGATATGAGACTCTGACGCAGCAAGACGTGCCTGAATTGGGAGGCGTAGACGATTTGATTGCGCATCTTGAAAAATACGTGTTCCCCGACATGGCCAAGAGGGAAGGCCGGACGCTTAACCGCGGCTTGCTGCTCTCGGGCCCCGTGGGCTGCGGCAAGAAAGCTACCATCAAGTACCTCGCTTCCAAGTGGCAGGTGCCGCTGCTGCAAATCAAGAACAGCACGCTTCTCAACGTCGACAAGGCCGAAAAGGTTCTAGCAGAGGTCGTTGATGAAGCCAAACGCCTTGCGCCTTGCGTTGTTCTCTTCCCCAGCTTCCACGAACTGTTTGGCTCATCTGGGGCTGGCTCTAGCGACCGCCTGATGAAGGTCTTGCTATCAGAGGCTTTAATCCAACTTTCTGATGCGCAAGTTCCTGAGCGGCCGATAGCAGTAGTGGCTACTACTAGCAGTGCCGAGAGCGTCCCAAAGGATCTCTTGCTGTCGCGACGCCTGGCAGAAACCCACAAGATGAAGGTCCCGGACGTCAAAACGCGCGAGCAGATTCTGGAAGCGCTGAGTGCTGGTATGGACCTGCCACAGTTGAACTGGTCTGATATTGCACTTCGCACTCATGGCTACGTCGCTGAAGATTTGTACAACCTCCTGACTAAGTCCCTGGTTGAATCACACCGCCTAGCGCGCGACCAGGCTGTGGTTCTGGACGATGTCATCAGCTCCATGGTCACATACACTCCCCAACTATTACGACAGGGCTTCAGCACCATTCCCAGCATCGACTTTGCCCAGGTCGGTGGCCTGGGCCGCGTGCGCAAAGAGCTTTACGCCAACATTATCCGGCCGATCACGCACCCAGAAATCTACGCCCGCTTCGGCATTACCAAGCCATCCGGCGTGCTTCTCTGGGGCCCTCCCGGCTGCGGTAAGACCCTGGTGGCCCAGGCTGTGGCCAACGCAGCCCAGGCAAGTTTTGTGCTCATCAAAGGCCCCGAGCTACTGGACAAGTACGTGGGAGAATCCGAGCGCAAGATCCGCGAGCTGTTTACGCGCGCGCGCTCGTGCGCGCCGTGTCTCTTGTTCTTCGACGAGATGGACTCGCTTGTGCCGCGCCGCGAGAACACCAGTACCGAGGCTGGCGCGCGCGTCGTCAACACCTTCCTGGCGGAGCTGGACGGCGGCCAGGACCGCACGGGCGTGTACGTCATTGCCACGACCAACCGCCCGGACATGATCGACTCGGCCATGCTGCGTCCCGGGCGTCTGGATACGCGGCTGTTTGTGGACTTGCCGGACAAGGAGGAGCGTGTTGATATTCTGCGCACGCTGTTCCGCACACGCACCACGTATGCACACACCGACGCAGATCTGCAGCTGATTGAGCGCATTGCCCGCGATCCCAAATGCGCAAACTTTAGCGGGGCCGACTTGCAGCAGCTGCATAAGCACGCTGTGCAGTATTGCCTGGAGAGGGTCATGGAGCTCGAGGCCAACACAACGGGCGAGGTCGATATGCGGTTGACGGAAGAAGATTGGAGGGCCGCGTTGGCCAAAACCACTGCCACGGTCACAGACAGTGCACATATAGATTATCTCAAGCTTGCAGCTGAGATGTAGGGCAGCTCTCATTGGCCACGGTACAACCGGAACGTTTATGATATACATGGTAATATGCATGGCTGCTGTATAATTGGCATTCCAATGACTGGACCCTGATGCAGGCCACAGTATAAACTCATACTAGACAAGCTGTTATGAAGGGACTTGAGCCCGTACAAAATACACGACACCAACATGGCAATTCCACGCCATTCAGATTCCAGACCTTTGTGACGCGCAATGTGTAAAGCAGAAGAAGCAGAGAAGTCGTGTTGGGAACAAAATTCATGGTATACTACGACAGCGTTTCCTGTCTGTCTAATAAGGAGGACGCCCCACAACTCCGTAGTAGTAATCTAGACATCTATTGTACAGAAATTCAAAGCGCATTGGTTGAGTCGCTATGCTTTTGAAAGAAATTATTTTCCGCCGGGTACATTGAGTCGCTTCAATGATGCGGAAGATTGGCGAGGAGGAGAGGAGGTGTGTGCATTTAAGAGCACTCCTTCTTCAGGAAGCTGTAGAGGAAAAGAAAAGGGTTGTTAGTGTACGGTTCTGTGTGGAATGCCAGCAGCAGCAATAAGGGTGCGTTTGTGGAAGAGAAACATACGCAATCAGGTCGTTGCGGTCCTTGGGCTTCTTCAGGCCACCGAAGGCCATCTTGGTACCGGGAATGTACTTCTTGGGGTTCTCGAGGTAGTCGAACAGAGACTTGTCGTCCCAGGTGACACCAGCCTGCTTGTTGGCGTCGGTGTAGGCGTAGCCGGAAACGGAGCCGGTCTGGCGACCGAAAAGGCCGTGCAGAGCGGGACCGACCTTGTTGCCACCAGCGGCATCAGTGGTGTGGCACTGAGCGCAACGGGTCTTGAAGAGGGTAGCACCCTTCTTGGCATCACCTTCTGTAAAGCCGGGGGTTGTTAGCAACTGTGGGCAACGTTGGCTGAATCGAGGGTCGAGAGCAGAAGAGCAAGCAGCACGGCAGGCCAGACAATCGAGATCCAGTGTACAGTCGCACTGATTGGCCAATGGGTCGCCGCGGAGAGCGCCTCACGGGAAGCCTTGCAGTGTCGACGAGACGACGCCGAGGGCCAATGGCAATGGCCAGCGAGCGTGTTGCGCCGGCCAAAGAGGCTGCTGAGCTGACATGATGGACGAGACGCGGCAGCGATGCCGGCGGCTCAAGACAGGGCGTGGGGGAGAAGAGATCAAGCAGTGAGGTGAGACTTACCCTTGGCCATTTTGATAGATGTGTGAGTTTATGGAGATTAAAGAATGAGAGAAGCAAAAGAGATTCCGAGGGTTAACCAGAAAACTCAAAGAGAAGTAAGGAGATGTGGATTTCTTTGTGAAGGTGAAGGTGAAGGACAGCTTGAAGAAGAAAAGAAGAAAAAAAAGAGAAAAAAAAAGGAAGAGAGGAAACAGTAAAATAGAAAAAGAACACGGCCGACGACACCGCCTACATGAAAAAAAAAAATACAGCGTGTAGGCAATTTTTTTGCCTGAAAAGTACAGCTACTTTTGCTTGATGACGCCTGAAGGAATGCGCTGTTAGCCACAAGGTGGCGAGAGCTGGCCAATCACAGGTTCAGAGTTTCTAAAAGCAGAGACGATTTCTCTCGGAAAGAGTCGGGCGGATTCCCGCACGTGACGCGCCCTTCCCCCTTTCTGGCTTGAACACAGGCTGGAGCTACGCTGAGAAAACCTGACAGGTGGAGCTTGACGTGTGGCGTAAAGGGATGGGGCCCCGCTTTTAAAGCTTCTCAAAGAGCCGCAGTTCTGAAGCCGAGAACAAGGAAGCGTTTCCTAGGAAATCAAGCAGGGAAAAAAGATGGGCCCAAAAAGTTGGCCTGAATTCCGTGGTTGCACGGTGAACGCCCCTCCCACACGCACCCCTGCATCGGCTTCGGGCCTCTTCGAGCGAGGAACCAACCAGAACCACACAAAATAAGGGTAGCTTGTCAGCCTTGGTTACTCTGGGATTGCTCCCCTTTGTTAGACAGCCGGCCGTCCTTCCACTTGCCCGAACAGCCCCAGCTGAGACGAGCCTCTTTAGCGGAGCCTGTTCTGGTGTGCATCATTGTCCTGCCCCACGCCAACTGCGCCATAGTCACCCCTCTACACCGCACTTTTGAAGCTTCCCAGCCCCAATGGCTTCCCCTGCTGCTGTTGCCTTGTCCGGCTGGCGCTCCGCCGGAGCTCGGGTCCCATTGGCCTGGCGGCGGTCTCCCTCTGCCGCCGCCGCCGCCGGCTACATGCGGGCATTTTCCCTGTCAGCTGTTCGCTTGCGCGCATCCGAGCCGCCGCCGCCACCGCCGAAACACACTATACTGGAAAAGCCCGCGCGCTTTGTCCCGCCCTCCCATGGCTCAAGGCTGGCACGAAAGCATTTGCCGAAGCACTACGGCCCGGCCTTCACCCCGGATGAGATCAAGGACCAAAGCACCCGCGACTACCCCACCATGCTGCCTCCGGAAGGCACCTTTGCTCACTGGTTCTGGACAAGCAGAGCAGTGCATACGTGGATTGCGATTGTGTGTACCCCCAAAGACAGCATATCATCCATCTGTATCTAACTCCATTATAGGGAACCCTAACCGTGTTAGCAGCCACCTCCATCTTGATGAACTTTTCTCAAACCTCCCCGTTCAAGGAGCTCATCCCCCCTTCATCCGAGCTCTTTACCGATCCGATCCATTTCATATTCGCCTGGGTCCATGTCATCCAGCTTCATCACGCCGACAGCAACCAAAAGGCCATCGATTCGCGCTTTGCCCGCCTGGACGACGCCATGAAGCGCAAGATGTACCAGCGCGCACATGGGATTGAGCAGGAAAGCCCCATCACCAAAATATTCGGCAAGATCTCGGAGCCCGAAGACCAGGTCGAGGCGGAGAAGCTGACTGTCGCCAAGCTCGAGAAAAAGACGAAGCAGGCCGTCATCGACGCCGCTGGCGGGGCTACAGAGGCACCCGTCGTCACCGAGAGTGCGCAGGAATCCAAGCAGCCGCGCAAGAAGTGGTTCGGGTTGTTCTAGGAACAAAGCACTTTGATCCCGCTGTTGAAAGACGAGTGGTGTTGCGTACTGGCTGCCTTAACTGTAACATTAAATGTACATCATCACGACATAATGCTCCATATAGAACTTACGTGTACAACGAATACTCAGAAACACAGTCTTATTTTCTTAATATTTCACCTGCGGGTTCGCGAATGCTTCTAGATTTCAATCGTGGGTATCTCGTGACTTTACTCTGCGGAAAAACTCCTTGAGCTCTTTTATGATAAATCAACGCCTGCAAGGCCGTCCAGAACCTCATCCACAACACCTCCCTTCTCCATGACTTTTGAGATTATCTTCTCTAGCAGGACAAGCCGAGCTCCTCCCTGTGGCGCCCTCCAAACACCAGGCTCGGGCTTTCCAATGTTTTCCCTAGCAAGAGGCTTCTTGGCCACGGGTGCCGAGTTTCCAGTAACAGCGGTGTTGTCTGTGTTGGCAATGCCGGGTGGCGTCAGGCGTGAAGGAGGGTCCACTGTCCGGACGGCAAGTAATCTGATGTCGCGGTCTGCGCTGTTCTGAGAGGATGATTTCTTGTGTTCGGCCACGGAAATGGCCAGCGCAGTCTCGGCGACTGCCAACTCTTCTTGCGAAGGGTCGAAGATGATGTTGTTGCCGATGGAAACGACAAGGAGCGTGATTGGCGGGCTGATACCCTCGCTTGTCGCAGAGTACAAGGGAACAGCGGCGTTCCAGTCGTCGTTGAACATGGGGTCCTCGTCACCTTCGGAGATCAACTTGGGCACACGGGCGGCAAGGAGTGCAAGGTGTGTAGTGAGCGAGAGGAGAGGGAGGGGGTAAGATAGCGGCGTAGAAATGAGGAGAATCTATAAAGAAGCCTATTAGAAATGCGAATCCAAGTCTACGTCATGTCGTTGGCCTCAAACTTACGTCAAGATACAGCTTCCAGTGAAACCGGCCATTTATGGCCAGCTTCTTTGCAAAGGACCCGTCTGCCACCAACGCCTCGTTCAGCATCGAGGCCAAGAAGATGGTGCTGCTCTCGTCGTCGCGATATCCAGGAATCTCGATGGAAATCTCGACCCATTCGTTGCGCGCCCGCACATCGCCAGCATCTGCGCCTTCGCGGTCCTGCTTTTCCCCGGATTCAGCGCCATCCGCTTCCAGCTGGCCGGGGCTGCGGGTACGTTCAATCTCGGCCTTGATGCCAACCATGGCTTCTGTGCCGTCGGAAAAACACACGCGCGCGCTGCCGTTGGTTCCCGGCAGAACACCAGTCTCGGCTGTCAAGGGCCGGAACTGTTCAGGCTTGCGGCCATCGGGGCGGATAGGTGGCGTGAGAGACAGCGAGTCATGGAGATAGGCCAGCTCGGCGGGCGAAAGCAGAATGGTTTGTGTTGACGCCATTTTTAGTGTGTAAATGGATATGGTAAAATGTTGTTGGTTTGGAGTACCAGAACTGCCCAAAGGACAAGGCTACGAAATCTTTTTTTTCCTCTTGTCGTTAGAAGTGGGGCTCGATAGCGACAGACAAGGCTGCGTTATCACCACGAGATGTGGCTTGCTGATTCTGATGTCATAGCTGAGGGAGCTGAACTTGTATAAAAAACTAAGATTCTTGGGTTTTGGGTCTCACTTTGACACATTGGTGGTCATGGTGTTTGAGTGCACCTGATGAAACTGTAACCAAGCAGAAATATATCATAAATCGAACGTTGCATACGTAAAAAATAAGCAGCCTGCCTTTTAAGTTGTAAAGACAGCAAAAAGAAAAAAAGAAAAGAAAAAAGACAGCTCCCCAACTGGGAATCGAACCCAGGTCACCTGCGTGACAAGCAGGTATGATCACCACTACACTATTGAGGATGTTGTATAAAATGTAACTGCTGTAAACTGTGCACAAGAAGCCCCCCTAGTCCTTTTTAGCGGCATAAAAAAGGCTCTACATGCAGGTAGTCCATGATGACATCAGCGAGCTCGAGCTCAAGCTTGGATGAGAAAGCGGCCTCAACGCTTCTCCCTACAAGACAGCAATTTGGTTCTAGAACTCGACACATCTTTCCACTTTTTGAGCTTTTTTTTCCCTGTTCTCCTCCTCTTTCTTTCTCCCGCCGTGGATGCACACTGGGCTCTCCGATATCTTTGCACAATGCCGTTGCACCTCCTGGGCAAAAAATCATGGAACGTCTACAACAAGGACAACATAGCGCGTGTCAGACGCGACGAGTCCGAAGCGCGTGCTAAGGAGGAGGCCGACAATCGGCGGGCAGAGCTGGCTGACGCCGAGCGACGGCTGGCAATCTTGCGCGGAGAAGAGCCAGTGTCCGTGGATAGTGGCGATCGTCACAGCAGCAGAGACTGGCGAGGCGGTGAAGAATATGCAAGGCCAGCGGATTCTTGCAATGGACCAAGCGCCTCACTAGGGCACGGCGATCGCAGCAAGCGGCCAAGAAAACACGCCAACGAAAACGACACAGACTACGAATTGCGGCTTGCGAAGCAGCATGCAGGCCAGGCCTATAACGCCACGACCGGCCTGCAACCCGAGCGCGGCCAGCACAAGCACACACGGCTCGACGGACCAATCACGGACATAGCTGGCCATATCGACCTTTTTGGCGGCGCACAGCACAGCACGGCCCCTGGCCACAAGACACGGCGAGCGACAACAGCACAAATGAGCCCAAATGAGCAGAGGCAAAAGCAGGTCGACACGGAGAGCCGTTGCGGAGTGCAGGCTTTGCAGGCAACAAGAGGGGGAAATGGCAGCGGCAGTGGCAGCGGCAGTGGTGGTGCATGGTATGCATCGACCAAGATTTCAGCCGCCAGAGATCCGGCTACGGCTGAGTTTGAGGCGCCAACGCAAGATGTCTGGGGAAACGAAGACCTGAGAAGACCGCAGCGGGAAGCAGCTCGGCTAACGAACAACGATCCGCTGATGATGATGAGGCAGGGTGCCCAAAAAGTACGCAAGCTCAAGAAAGAACGGCAAGAGTTTGTGGAGCGGCAAAAGGTTGAGATTCAGGCTCTGGAGAAGGAGCAAAAGGAGGATGGCAGAGGCAGAGGCAGAGGCAGAGGCAGGAGGAGTCGAAACGAGCTCGATGAGACAAGAGGAAGCAGCAGAAGCCGATTCGACCAAAACGAGAGGGATCACAGTCCTAACCGACGTCATCGGCAGAGACACGGACACGGACACCACGACAGGCACAGGCACAGGCGCAGTGGCAGTCACAGTCACAGTCACAGTCACAGTTACGGTCATGGCCATGGCCATAGGCATGAGCGTGAGCATGAGCTTGAGCGTGAGCAGGGTCATGGCCACAGCAGTCAAAGTCACAGTCGCGAGAAAAGTCTTGACTTACGCATACATGACGACGAGAGCCCACAAAAAGATCAGAGGCCTTTGTTGTCGCACAGACATTCTCGCACAAGTGCGCGTCTGCGCCAGCACGAGAGCCAGAGCCAAAGCCCAGGGAAAGGAGGAGGAGGAAGAAGAAAAAGAGAGGAAGAAAACGAGGAGAGGCGCCATCGGGAGCGCAGCAGGGACAGGCATCGAGGCCAAGAACACGGAGAGTATGAGAGAGAGGAGCATGAAACAACACATGGGCGTAATATTTATCAAAACAGGTCTAGAAAAAGCCATGCTCGACACAGAAGCCGATCACCGGCAGCGGGAGCGGAAGAGAGGCACTAAATAGACGGAAAATAGACATAGGGAAGAGAAAAGAAATAAAGAAAAAATGATGTAGAAAATCCAGTAAACCCCCTCCTTTGCCACCCCCAACGAAAACGCCGTCCAGGAAAAAAAGGAATTGGTCTGTGACCAGAGAGCAAGAAAGAAAATAGAGCAAAAAAAAGAAACCAAAAAAGCTGTGCAGTGTATAACTCAGGCGAGGAAGACAAAAGAAATCTAAGAGAAGAAAAGGTCCATGGGTGCCGCGGAGCAGGTGAATAAATGATGACGATGATGCCGGGAAAATGTAGAAAAAAACAGGCAAAAATAGAAAGAAATCAGGGAAAAAGCAAAGAAAAGAAAAGAAGAAAATAGAAAGAGGCAGAGGAAAAGAGAGAAAAAAAAGAAAAAAGAAAGGGAAAAATACACTATTGCAATGCTGCAATACTGCCCGCCAGAGTCTAGAGATCGCTCTCACTCCAGGGCAGCCGGATTTCCACGGGCGACATTTGCTCGCTCACAAGCTTCGGCACCTGCTTGCCCTCCATGCGTTTCAGGCCGACGAGAATCTGAGAGTACATGTCTTCGCTGAGGCCTTCCGGGCGGCTGCAGTAGATGTCGATGCCCTCCTTGGTGAACAGCGTGGGCGCAAACCAGCTGACAGTCCAGCACTCCAGCTCGCCCGAGGGCAGCATGTTCTCGCCCCAGGCCAGGATCTCCCAGTGGCTGCTCACGAAGAACAGCAGGCCGCGGCCGCGCCACGTCCACGACGAGGCATCGTCGCCGCACACGGTGTCGACGCCGACGACGGACTTGACGGGGCTGTTGGCGGCGGTCTTCTTGGCCTCGTACTCGACCAGGTCGTCCATCCGCACGCGGTTGTTCTTGCTGGGCAGCTGGCTGTACGTGATGCGCACGTTGCGGGCGGAGCGCCACATGTCGAGCGTCGAGTGTGTCACGCTCCATGTGCGGGTGAGCCATTCAACGGGCGGCGCGGCTGGCGAGGCGTGGCGTTCGATATTGGAGAGGTACTTGGATGGGCGTCGGATGAAGAGGGGGATGGAAGAGGCCGACGATGGCGTGGATAGAGACGGCGAAGAAGACATTGTAGAATGGGATGGCCGGAGGTCAAGGAAGCATGATATGAGAGACAGAAGAAGAGGCGGACGAGGCAGAAGTAGAAGAAGAAGAACAGCCCTCAAGCAAGATGGATGAAATAAAAATATAAAAATATCCAGAAAAAGAGCAGAAAAAGAAGAGAAGAAGAGAATATATCACCTCTGTATCACTCTCTGGTATTGTTCAAGGATGAGCACGAGGAACATGGGAACAAGTTTGAAAAGAAAGGGAGAAAACGTGACAAAGTAAATATTCCAAGTAGGAAAAATAGGGAGCAGGGTTCTATTCCCAGAAGAATGGATAGCACGGCAAAGTCTGATTAGAAGCGAAGCAGGGACGCAAGGAACGACGTCAGACCAGGTCGGGCCAGGCCATGCCAGGCCAGGCCAGCAGCCAGGCCAAGAGCCAGCCAAGAGCCAGCCAAGAGCCAAGTCAAGTCAAGCCGCTCATGTGATTTGCTGTCTTGTCGAGAAGCAGTGGGCGTCACGCTCAACGCCGTGTATTTGCGTGTGTACTGAAGTACGTACATCCATCCAAGCCACACACGTCCAGATCGCTGACACACAAAAGAGAAAAGAAAATCCGCAAGCTTGTGTATGCACGATGATGCTCTCCTGCACCAGCATCCCTGTCGGTACAGAATACATCCGTTGTGTGATGTCTTATGTCACCTTCATTATTAGCCCCGAACTCGAGAAACAACAAGAGGTGATGACGACCACGGGAGCCAATCGCAGCCGAGAGCCAGTAATTGGGGGGCAATTTTTCTTTTCTTTTCTTTTTTCTTTTCTTTTTTCTTTTCTTTTTTCTTTTCTTTTTTCTTTTCTTTTTTCTTTTCTTTTCTTTTCTTTTTTTCCTCCCTTTTCTTTCCTTTTTCCCACTGCTCCCTCTGTAGGTCTAGAACCCACCACTGCCTGTTCCCAAGCTTAACGGCCTGGAATGCCTGTGCCTAGTAACTGTGACCAATTATAACCTGTTGTCATGGCCACCCTAAAGTGGAGACTAAGCTGTTATTGGCCTTGGTGAAATGCATGACGCCCCCACTACACTCCTGGCCACTGTTTTAGTGCCCTTCTGGAAGCCTTCTTCCCGTGTTCTGGCCAGCTTTTTAGAACGCCAGATCTGACACCTGTCCTCTGCGTCCCCTGCCGCCCTGCCAGCTGTCTGCCACTCTTCAGCCCCTCCAGCTGCCACATGGCCTCCGGCAGCTGCCAGGTCTACGCCACCTGCCCTGCCCTGCCCTGCCCCAGGAGTCGACAAGCTTGAGCTAGGCCAAGCTTCTTGAGGACAGTATATGAAAGAGAGCTGTTTCATCGCCTTTCTCTTTCTTCCCGACCCTGTCAAACTAGTTTCGTCTTTTTCTCCTGCTGCTGCCTCCTGTCTCTAAGCGTGAAAAGCCCGCTCTCTTTGTTGAATTACTTTCTTCGCCGGCGAGGACTTCTTTTCTGGCTTCCCTATCACGACAAGAACCCGCAACATACCGACAAGCTACGACATAGCGGGCCGACCAGCTACTATATAGACACAATATCCACGAACCGACCACCCAGTCATCACCAACCCAGTTGGCCTTACTTACATACACACCCTGACACGAACGAACCTTCCTACAACCCCCCGACCCGACGCCTTCAGTTTATACCCCTCTCTCCAATCCCATAATGTCTCGCAACCCCGCGCCCTATGGCCAGCCGTCCTACGGCCCCGGCGGTGGCAACCCCCCTCCCCGCCGCCCTGCGCCGAACGACGGCGATGCGCTTTTTGGCAACCGTGGAGCTGCCGCCCCAGCGCCAGGCGGCTATGCAGGCAGCTACGGCCAGCAGCCGCCGTCTCAGCAAAGACAGCAGCCCATGACTTCCCGGGGCCCTCCCTCTGAGAAGCCGAGAGCCGGCAGCAGCGGCCCGGCAATCAACCTGCAGGTGGCCAAGGTTGAAGACAAGACGATGCAGACGAGGTTGATTTACGAAAATGTGTGAGTACCACCCCACCCACCCAGTCCATCAAAATCAAAACCCTCGTGTGCTGCCGCAGTCCCGCTAACCCTCCCGTTAGATGCGCCGTGTCTTCGGCCGATTTCCCTCCCAACCCCGATGGAAGCGACATCTACGTTTTAATCACCAACATGGACGGCCAAGAGTTTGTGGTCACGGCCCGCCCTATGCAGTACTTCCCTCGGGGATGCATCAGGTATGTGTCCCACCCAAAACGTTTCATATAGAGTACTCAGCTCGCCACGGCCGTTGTTACTAAACATGTCATGTATTCATACAGTCTTTCCGAGCCGCAGCGCAACTGGGCACGCATCAGTGTTCGAGATACATTCACCGGCCGTCACTGGACGCCCTTTCAGGGCAACAATAAGCAGGTATACGTTGGCTCCATGGATGTCGAAATCGGCTTTGCCTCGCCAAACAAGAAGACCACGCAAAAGTACAAGGAAGACGATCTACAAAAGCTGCTCACCCAGGGCTTTGAGAACCACATTGTCCAGCCGGGTCAGCGCATCTTGATGGATGTGTCGTCCATCCCTTTGCTGATTGTCGTCAAGACCGTGACCCTTATCGATCTTGGCATGTCTGTCGAAGGCCAAGTTAGCTCGCGCGACCACAGCACTCGAGGCATCATTACTTCTGAAAGTCAAATCGTTTTCCACCGCGATGCGTCTAGCGACCTGCAGATGGAGGCCTCCATGAAGCGCGCCAACACCAATGCCATCATTGCGCCAGACTTCAAGTTTGAGGACATGGGAATCGGCGGTCTAGCAGGCGAGTTTGCTACCATTTTCCGTCGTGCCTTTGCCTCGCGCATCTTCCCGCCCGCCATGGTCCAGAAGCTAGGCATTCAGCACGTCAAGGGTATCCTGATGTATGGTCCTCCTGGAACGGGAAAGACCCTCATGGCTAGACAGATCGGAAAGATGCTCAACAGCCGTGAGCCCAAGATCATCAACGGTCCTGAGATTCTCAACAAGTTTGTGGGTCAGTCTGAAGAGAACGTGCGGAAGATGTTTGCAGAGTAAGTCTATCCAAGCTCCCAATTGTCGTTTCTATGACAACGAATTGTGCTGGGTGTTAGCAATAGTCGAGACTCGACAGAGCTCACGTCACATCTGCATCATCGAAGCTAACACTGTTTATAGTGCCGAAAAGGAGTACAAGGAAAAGGGAGATGAGTCTGGCCTACACGTCATCATCTTTGACGAACTGGATGCGTAAGTCTTTGAATCTCCACAACTGCCGGGCTACCCGAGTACCTTTTTTTTCTAACCTTGTATCTATCCAGTGTGTGCAAACAGCGTGGCTCTGGTGCCGGTGGTGGCACTGGCGTTGGTGACAGTGTTGTCAACCAGCTTCTTACCAAGCTAGATGGTGTTGACCAGCTCAACAACATCCTGCTTATCGGTATGACCAACAGAAAGGACATGATCGATGAGGCTCTTTTGCGTCCTGGTCGTCTCGAGGTGCAGCTGGAGATCAGCCTACCCAACGAAGAGGGCCGTCTCCAGATTTGTAAGTGCCTCCTCCCTCTGGTCTTGAGTCTCCACGGGAACGATGAAGCCGTTTTCTAACATGTTCCTGTCTACCTTGCCAGTGAAAATCCACACCAGCAAAATGCGCGACAACGATGTTCTTGGCACCGATGTGGATTTGGTTTCTCTCGCTGCCGAAGCCAAGAACTATTCCGGTGCCGAGATTAGCGGTCTGGTCAAGGCGGCTACATCCTTCGCCTTCTCTCGCCACACCAAGATTGACCAGCGTAAGTCCCATACATTCGCCGTGCTCACAGCTGTGTCCCGTCTCTAACACTCTTTACAGTCGCCGGTATCAAGGACGATGTTGCCAACATGAAGGTCACCATGGCCGACTTTGAACAGGCCCTCAGGGAAGTGCGCCCTGCCTATGGTGTCGATGAACAGGATCTCGACATGTTGCTTCCCAACGGCATTATCAAGTTCAACCCAGAACATATCCAGGATATCCTGAACCAGGGCGAGCGCTCGTTCAACACCATCAGAGAGGCTGAGGGCAAGAGACACCAGGCCATTCTCTTCCATGGAGTGCGGGGTGCTGGAAAGACGGCTCTTGCTGCGGAAATCGCCAGAATGTCGCAGTATCCTTTTGTCAAGGTGCTTAGCCCCAAGGACTTGCTCCCCTACAGAGACGAGATGTCAAAGAGTATGTTTTTCCCCTCCCTCCCCTGTCTCTGCTGCTGTTGTTGGCTTTTTTTTGTGGCGGCGACAACGTGGCATGTCGGTTCCAATACTAACCTCCCAACCCCTTGTCTTAGTCGACTTCATCAACCGCGTGTTTGCCAATGCGTACAGAAGTCCTTTGTCCCTAATCCTGATTGACAACTTTGACCGCCTCATTGACTGGTCCCCCATCGGTCCGCGCTTCAGCAACAATATCCTCGCCACGCTGCAGACGCTGATCAGCACGCCGCCTCCCAAGGACCATCGCCTACTAGTCTTCTGCACAACGACCAAGCTGCGTGTGCTCAAGCTACTTGAAGTCGACGACATATTTGACAAGAAGATTGATGTGCGCCCGCTGCGCAGCCTCAACGAGCTGGCAGCTGTCATGGATCACAGCCGCATCTTCGACCGCAATGAAATCCAGACCATCTGCGGCCAGATCCAGGACACGGCTGTCATGACGGATGCCGAGCGCCGCAAGGGCCAGTTTAGCGTGGAGCTGGGCATCAAGACGGTGCTGGATTTCCTCTTCGAGGCCAAGGCGGCGAGCAAGCCTCGCGACGACGGGTCGGCGCTGGATCCCGGCCCCATCTTCTTGAACCTGATGGTGGATGCCATCAATACAGCCAAGGTTGCTGAGTAGGTCGAGCCAGTAATGAGCATAGGACGAGAGAGATAGGGAGAGAGAGAGAGAGACAGACGAACATGAGGAGCAGTATAGATTGCACCCATTCTGCCAAGATCCACAGGCTTGTTATGGTGATCGGACATAGGTCGGAATGCCAATTATTAGATTTGTTTTGTTTCCGACAGCCCGGCTCTAATAAATCAATGCGCTATAACGTCGAGCTTCCATGCGATTAAGAGAACATGCCGTCGCAAACCGATGTATGTATGTATGCACATGAGTATGTACATATGTATACTTGGGTGCAGTATACCTACCTTTTTCAAGTCTGTCTGTGACAATGGGGGCTGATAAAGTACCACAGTGACAAGCTCTTGAGATTCGGTGATTGTACAAGACGAAGAAGTATAGGAAGACCAAATATAGCAAAGCTTGAAGTTGAATATTGGCTCACTGTATTAGTAGAGCGGTAGGGTTGTCACCAACCAAGGGTTAACCGTATCTTGACTTTGTAACACTCTATCGGACAAGTCTAATACGGACGAAGCAAAGCTCCTCCAAGCTTGTCAGTACACAGACACAGGCCCCAAGAAGGCCCTAGCCAATGCGTGGCATTTTGAGTTGTTACAAGTCGAGGCAACGCACCCGCTTTTCTGATTTCTACAGCAAAGAGAAGAAGAAGCGGAAGAAAGAAAAAAAAAAGAAGAAAAAAAGCCACAGCGTTGCATCTTCTGATTCTCCCCTGTCCGATCACAGACGACCAGGTTCAGTATAGCCCGGTTTGAAGATACAAGACATGGCGGCCAGGGGGGGGAGAAGGGAATTTGGCGGGCTGGGCGAAACTGTTCAAGCCCGTGACGTGAAGTGAAGCTGTGAGACTTGTTTGTGAATGAGGTTGTTGCCGGCGTGATGGACAAGTCGTTGGTGGAGCTTGGAAGCGAGTCTTTGACGAAATCAGGCAAGGCTGGCATGAGGGAGAGAAGGAGAGAAGAAATACGGAAGACAAGGAGCGGAGCTGGTAGCGTGGCGTGGGGTTTCTGTGATCAGTGAGTTTGCAGAGACACAGATTGCTATGTAGCTAGGGGGCTCGAGTATTCTGAAACTCGAGAGCCGTGTATGTCTAACTGCTTCAGGGCACGCAAAGCCAAGAGCTGGAAGAACTGGAATATAGTGTCGAGCTATTGTGTTGGACAGGTTGAGGGGGCTCCAGCCCGGCGTGTAGTGGGTGAGCAAGTCGCAGCTCAAGCTTGTTGTACGGCGCTGTTGGATGGGGGTTCTGCTGGCTGCAGATGGGCCATTACGCCTGTCTGCACAATGGTGGCGTTGCTGCGTGAGAGAGGGGTCTTAAGGTCATGGGTTATCTCGAGGTGAAATCTAATCTCCGTCTGAAGTTTGACTTTGCTGTGAAGTGAAAGCTTGAGCAAGGCGGTCTGGCCTGGACATGTGCTGCATGTACATGCACATGCATATCGATACATGGAATGGAGCCTTGGGCTGGATCCCCACGCCCCAAGCTTGGAGCAGCTCGAGATGCAACGCCAGAGCCCATATTGCTATGATAGCACAAGAGAAGCAAACCAGCCCCTGATGATGTTACTGGAGAGTGGCTCGGGGCAAGGTTCCCCTCTCCTCCTCGCTGTGGTGGTGTCGGCGTCTGTGAACAGGGTTGGACAGGGTCCCATTAGCCGTGTAGTAATTATAGTAAGGATCGAGCTAACAAGCAGGGCCAGGCCTGGTTTTGGAACCCTGAGGTGAGGAGAGGAGAGGAGAGGAGAGCGCTTCTTGCTGTGCAGGTTATCAGGAAGAAAAGAGAGACACGAGACGCACAAAAAGCCGATAACCCTCAATAATAACATGAAGCAGAGGAAAGAAAATTGCGGAGGTTGAAGGGAGAAGCTGGGACTACCGGCTGTCTGTTGTTAAGCATGGCGAGGCATAGGAAAAGGAGCCGCGGGCAAGTAAGGGAGAGGGAGGCAGGCAGAGAAGGAGAGAAAAGCAGGCAGAGAAGGAGAGAGAAGAACGACAGAGGTACAGTACAGAAGCAGAGAAGGAGAAGATCCAAGAGAAGAGGGGCAGAAGTAGAGGGTAGAGGCGTTCAAGGAAGGAGGGGAAATGGAAAGAAAGAAAGAGCCCGCAAAGCAACTGCACAATATGCCAACCAGACATGCAAAGCCTCCAAAGGCCTTTGCAGGCAGACACGGACAGAAAGAACAACTGAAAACTGGGCAGGTTGATTGCAGGAAGCTGCTATGACAGATAGAGCAGCTGCCAGTTCTTTGTTGCGCTACATTCCTTCCCCCTTCTACCCATCCAATCCCAGCGCTCTCCTCCCCTCTCCCATCTTATTTCAATGCATTATAATTTATCTTGATATTATCACCGTGATCCTTTTTTTCTCTAACTAGCTTGTCAGACGCACATTTGTCTTCTCCTTCAATACCAGCCCAGCCCCTTATTGTTGCGATTGGACTGGCAGTTGCCTGTTTTTTCTTCTTTTCTTGGGTGAGAGAGTGTTTTACCCAGAAAGTGTGTGCCACCGTTTTCTTTTCATTTCTCCTGTCACTTCCAAGCCAGCTTCGCATAATTTCCTTCATCTTAATATTTCTCCTTCCCCTCCCCATAGGAATGCAATTGAGCCATGTTGAGACAGGGAGAAATGGAAAATAGCCAGAGAAAAATATCTTGTGGACAAATTCCGTCGTGCTCTTTCTTCTCTTGGAATAATACTTTCCTCTTTCCTCTTCGCTTTTCGCTTGTGCTGCTTCTGCATTTGAGCTGAGCTGCGCATTCTTGCCCTTGTTTGTCTAGTTCTTTCCTTGTCTTGCCTTGTTCTTTCCTTTTCCTGCCTTGTTCTTTCCTGTCTTGCTTGCTTGCCTTGCCTCTTGCCTTGCTTGCACTTGTTCTTTCCCTGGTTCACGATCTCTCTCATTTTCCCCCTTCCTATTCTTATTGTGCCTCTATTTGATTCTTTCGGCTTCTAAAGGCAAAAAAATTCTTCGCCTGCTTCTTCGTCTAATTAAATCTTGATCCAAACATCGCCAACTTGGCCATCTTGCGTGTCCACTTAATTTTGGCTCTGGGCTACGAGCAACACTGAAGCCGATCAAAGCTTCCATCTTCGTCTACTTTTGCTATATTCTTTTTCTTTTCGCACTCACACGAATTTCCTTCTGTATGGCTTCTTCCAGTACGTCAAAACCTCCCCCTCGCTATCACGACACCCAAACACAGCTTGCCAGCCTCGACCATCACCAGCCCTCCCCACAGACCACACTGCACTGCACTGCACTGTTCATCGCCAAAATCCTCTCCCTACCCGTGATGCGTATGCGTTCTTGGATGAATTGACACCACCGTCACCTGTGCGCTTGTGGATCTCGGGTAACATCCAGAGACAGACACAAAAAGAGAGAGCCTCCCTTGTGCCATCCGCTTCATCCACACCACACATCTATCCGCACATACATACTTGCATACAGACATGCACGCTCATGTATCATGCAACCGCCAGTCCTTCTGTCAGCCAGCCAGCCAATCATTCAAGCCAGAAGCTAATCTTGTCCTGTAACTCTACGTTGCCTTTGCAGAATCTATGCACAACAGCAATCGCTGTGCCCTCTGATCCTGCCGACGACGACAACGACAACGCCGAAGACGAGAGCCAACACAACAAAAAATACATCCAAAGCCGGCCAGACTCTAGACAGTCAAGCAAGCGATACCGACGAATAATCTGCGACAGATAGAGCGTCAAACCACCGTCCAAATCCTCACAGCCTGGACCACAGTGTCCTGTCTGCATGCCGGTCGCTATGGATGCCTCTTCCAGCAACGGGCCTTCCGAGTCAGAGCTCACTTATACCCGCACCATAAAAACCCAAATTCATCTGCAGCCCCAACCCGCAAATGTATCACCACACTCTGTCGATTCTGCGCATAGCCGTCTAAGGCGCGCTGCTTCAAAAAGTACCGCTGCTTCCAAGCGCACTGCCTCTTCAAAAGCACCCACCAAACTCAAGATGGCTTCGTCTGCGCCGCTGAAGCCGCTCGTCCCAAAAACCGAACGGAAACACCAAGAACACAATATTCATGCCCGGATACGCAAAAACTCAGATGCCGATCGCCTGCTTGCCGATGGTGCTGGCGATTCTTCCCAGCGCCAGCGAGGGCTGACTGTGTCCAACGTTGGGAACAACGGCAAGATATACCTTAGGTGCATACTCCCCACATCAGCTTGCATAGCGTGCGTGCACAGTAAATGTATACTAACATCAAGCTTCATGTCATCACAGACCAATTGTGAGACCGACAAATCAGCGCTACTTCACACAACCTAATATGCTTCCCGCCACTCCCCCCACTACTGCTGGAATCGACGCCGTGCTCCCCGAGTCAAATCAATCCACCGGCGAAAATGTTTGTGCATATCCCCAAACAAATACACACCAACAGCTTCAACTTCGTGTTTCCAATGTCGACCAAACAAGCGATCTGCATCTAAGCCAATGGGAGACGCCCTCACCCACCGCTGTCATCCCAAGTCAAGCATTGATGCAATCAAGCCCAGACGTCAGCACTCACGCCAACCAAACACCCATTAAATCAATCCAAGGCCGAAGACGGGCAGCATCTGACGCCACCCGATATGAACCCCCTATTACATCATCTCTCACTATCGTGCCTAGTCAAGGAAATTCTGGCGCTCTCAAGATTGTCATCTCACAGGGTCACGACGTTGGCCACGGGAATGAAGACATAAGACCACGAACTGCTGAACAAACCGATCCACTTCCCTTCATCGACGTCCCGATTCCATCACCACGTATTGGGCGGCCTCGATTCACCGTTCGTGGGACACCCGTTCTCCGAGTCTCAAACTATACTGCTACCGAGGATCTTCACTCTAGCATCGCACAAACACTCTCGGCAATCCCCACTCCACTTCCTCGATCGAGCTATATCACACAATCACTGATATCGCCGTACATTCACGGCGCCTCTCGTGAGCCTACTTGGATGATGGTTCAAACCCCCCGGAGATTCTTACCGTCTATGCCAACCATTCCGATGCTGACGGTTACTCCTGCAAACACCTCACGATCAGAACCCACAACGCCCATGTCCCGAGGAAGCATTGACCAAGAATCACTGCTTGGTGTCGCCATGGGACCAACATTTATTCCAGCACAACAGCAAGTAGGGCCGTCAATGTTTGATATCCTCACATTCAAACCCGCCTGCGATGATGGAGATCTGGTTCGCTATTCTCCCTCTGGGGCTGTGATGGCCGCCACTCCCCCAAGACTGCTTGCAGAAATTACGTCTCCGTGTATCCTTGACTACGAGCTGTTATCCGACTTCTTCTTGACCTTCCGAGCCTTTCTTGAGCCTCTGGACCTTGTTTGCATGCTCATTTCGAGATTCCACTGGGCTGCCGCTCGCAACGACGAGATCGGCATGGTTGTCCGTGTGAGGACATTTGTTGCTCTGCGTCACTGGATTCTCAATTACTTTGTTGACGACTTTATGCCCGACTTGGAACTGCGTGTGTCCTTTTGCAATCTAGTAAACGAACTGACCAGCGATCTGGCCAAGATTGGCAAAGAGGTCAGCCCTCACCTCAAGATTGTAAACGAGCTCAAAAAGTGCTGGAGGAGGGTTTGTGCCCAGTTCTGGGACGGCGATGATCAGCCAGCCTCAGCTTCAACCGCAGACGACCCTGAGATTACTCCTGGTGGCATTGCCGGCCACAGAGATGTTAATATCAACCCCCCCTACTGGGAACGAAAGTCTAGTCTGAGACCGTCTATCGACAGCACACGTGGCGAGCTTGAGAACAATCCGAGCATTGCAAGTGTTATTCAAGGCAATTCAGCCCATGCCGACGGTACGCCTTTGGGGCCTTCTAGGAGCACACAGCAACAGACGGCCATCAACGATAGCGGACCTCGTCACGGCGTCAACCCGCTGAGCGTTGCTAGTATTGACGTTGCATCGTGTACATTTCCAACTGCCAAAAACCTGCACAAGTTTGGCTTCACTGGCTCCAGCCAATCACATTCGGCTCGCCCTGCCACCGCCCAGAACATTACGACATCGGGCGGAGTGGCTTCAGCCCCCAAGGGCATTGTAGGAAAGAGAGTCAGGCCTCATAAGCGCAACGGAAGCTTGTCTGATTCCCTGCGGGACCGCACAGAGACCCCCACACGGCCTGCGGAGAACATGGAACCCCCTCCGTTCCCCGGGAGTCTTGTGCGCGGTGACCTATTTCCTCCATCACAGGCACTGGTTGAAGCTGGCCATTCCTCCGATGATGTTGAGAATATGCGTTGGTCTACCATGGATAGCGAACCCAATCCGATTCCTAGCAACCGCCAATACGGCTCAGGACCTGGCGTCAAAAAGCTTTTCGATACTGTCAAGAGAGCTCTGAGCACCACCCGCTGTCCTATGACAGGACTACGCCTTGTCCGCCAAGAACTCCGTATTTCGAGATTCCTTTCCAACACAGCACCTTCTAGCGGCGTTGTGCCTCTGATTAAACCTAAAAGGTTTGATGATAATCCTACCGTTCGTGTTGATCTTCTGGGTGCTTCGATTGCCGATGCGTTCAAGTCGGCCATTCGGGACGAGCAAGCAGCTACTACATCACACAGCCGACTTTCACTTCAAGAACCTGCAGTGGGCTTGCAGGGTTCTGGTGAGCAATACCGGATGCCGACATATGCGCCTGCCCACCTGGATGACTCGTTTGATGGCCTCAGTGCTCGCAGCAGTGTTAGCCGTAGGCATCCAGCCCATAAGAGAGTCTTGAGCGACGGAGCCATTACAGCTGGCAGCAAGTCCATCATGATTATCAACGACACGAGACACGTACCGTTTGATTTATCAACTCTGCCTACACACGCTCGTGCTGAGCCTTCTGTCCAGGCCTTTGTCGACGCCTTCACTCGTGCCGGGGACCTGACACCACCCTCCACGCCGCCGGACCATAGACGCAATGCCCCGCAGCCCACGTCACATTTGCTAAACCACAGCTACTTTGTTCGTCCCAATGACGTCAATACCATTATCCCCCCTTTTGTGCCTGATCTTCAAAGCTTCTTGCAGGGCGGATGTCTGTCTCCCAACCAGGCTTTCCGAAGCCCGCAAACTGCGACTTTCCCCCGCGCTATTGCAATGGCAATGGAAGCTGGCCACGTCTCTTCGCCTCTTTCAAAGCAAGTGCAGACAGAAGATCAGTCGGCCATCAATGATGGCAAAGAGCACTCCCCGTACCCCCCCTCACGTCCCGCGTCCCATGCCGATGATTCCATCGTTGCTTCCACTGTTACGCAGTCTCACCACAATTCAACCATGTCGGGTGTTGACCAGCACCACATTTCTTTCCACAGCTCCCACCATCGCGGTGGCCACAGAAGAAGCATTAGTGCTTCGTCGTTCGCGTCATCTGCCTCTCCTGAGATTGGTGACAAATCTCAGCCTCCCCGCATGCTTCGTCGGCGTCCTGCTGGAAACCTGCGGGAGGTTAGCACAGTCAACGATCTCGACCAACATTTGTCAATGTTCCGGTCTCGCTCGATGACGACAATAGACACCTTCACGGATTCGGTCCGAAGCTCCTACAGAATCAGCTACAGTGAAGGCCCTCACCAGCACGACTCATATCGCGAGGCTGTGTCGCCCAGCACCTCGGAGCCTCTTCCCCATACAGTTCCTCTTGGTTCTCCGACCTCGCCACGCCCCCCTTCGCCCAAGAAGCTGTCTCTTTTCAGCACCCATTCCTCGATACATCATCCTATGCGGTCATCATTTGAAGCTGAGCTACGCAAGCTGGCGGCGATTCCTGATGATGTCGATGGCGGTGTTGAAATTGCCCTGATGAAGCTGGAAGGCCGCTATGAGAAGCCTGCCACCTTTACAGAATTGACTCCTGCGCTCCCTCGCCTTCGCAAGCAGCGTGTGTCTCTGAGCCAGCTAGCCATTGGAAACCGAACTGTCATTGATACTGAAAGGCGCAAAAACCGGCAAGCTAGCGTTACAGGTCACGGAGCGGTGACTTCTCCTGTTATGAACATGGCTGACATATCGCTGGAAGCTGTGAACATTCCTGGCTCTCCCCTGTACAACAGCTTTTTGCCTGCTGGTCCCATGCCTAGATACGAAGCTGACACGGCCCACCGCTCAAGTGTTGGTAGCAAGGCGGCATCCAGCCAGGCAGCTTGTCCCGAAGAGCGTGAATCTTTGGCGAGTGCTAATAACGAGGGCAGCTTGTTGAGCCAGGACCCAGGCTGGGTGAACCAATCGACTTACATCTCAGATGATGAAGGCACTGATAACTCGCAAGACCTGACTTCTGTGCGAAGCCCGTCCTTGTCCCACTCTGTGTCTGTGGAGGCGACGGGTAATGCGAAGCATGAGGACAGTCTTTCTCACCCCAAGATCCGCATCTCGGGATCCTTCTTGGATAGCAACAGCTACAGCGAGCACATCACTAGGGACAGCCTCGACTTGGAGGATGCTCCCACTACTCCAAACTACCTTGGGCTCATGAGCAAACATGGCTCGCCCCAGTTTGGCGAGACTGAACACTCATCGTCTCACATCACCCCTCCTTCTCCTCCCATGACTTTGGAACAGGCTCTCAATATTCCCTCGTCCCCCGAGCGGAGTCCAAAGCTCCAAGTCCCGGCTGTGCATGCCAGCCCTGCTCCCAACATCATGGACATGCAACAGGCTCCTCTGGCTATGCACAAGCCTCTTCCTCCCACTCCCGAGGCTACTCCCACCACTACCTATAGCCACGAGGCTGAGTACCCTTCTGCTCGGCCCTCCCGAGAGGCTCCTAGTGCCACTACTACCGACCAAACCAGAAATGAGGATCCGGCTGCTGCTCAGCGGGCAGCGTCCCATCTTCCCTTTATCCTAGCTTTCGACTCGGATGTTCTTGCCCAACAGTTCACGCTCATTGAAAAAGAAGCTCTGGTTGAAATTGACTGGAGGGAGCTGGTTGAGATGGGCTGGAAAACCTCGTCTACCGGCCTGTGGAAGTCCTGGCTTGACTTTCTTCGCAATTCGGACTCTCATGGCATTGACGTGGTTGTTGCACGCTTCAACATCATGGTCAAGTGGGCTGTCTCAGAGATTGTGCTGACACAAAACATTAATGAGCGCGCCCGCTGCATCATTAAGCTCATCCACATCGCCAAGCACTGCCGCCGCTACCGCAACTTCGCCTCTTTGGCGCAGATTACCATGGCCCTGACGTCCCCCGAAGTCACGCGTCTGGCCGAGACATGGGCGCTGGTCCCCACCGCCGAAGTCCGAGTCGTGCACAGCCTGGAAACGCTCATGACGCCGACGCGCAACTTCTACAACATTCGCTCCGAGATGGAAACCGGCTCCGACAAGGGCTGTGTCCCGTTTGTCGGCATCTATATGCACGACCTGACCTACAACTCGCAGCGCCCCGCCCACGTGCCCGCCGCGTCGCCTGCCGCCGCCGCTGCGCCGCTGGTCAACTTTGAGCGCTACCGCCGCACGGCTGCTGTTGTCAAGACTCTGCTGCGCCTGTTCGAGGCGAGCACGCTGTACGAGTTCCAGCCTATCGAGGGCATCACCGAGCGCTGCCTGTGGGTGTGTGCACTGGGCGACGAGGAGATCCGCAGCCGGGCTGCTCGGCTGATGTGAAAGCGGCGCTGGATGTGATGTTTCTCCTCGTCTCCTCTCGTCTTGAATTCCCCTTTGGGGCTTTTCTTTTTTTCTTCTCATCTATCTTTGTTTTCATATCTTTTTGGATTTCTTCTCATTTTTGTTTTCTTGTGATACTCCTGCATGCCGCCCTGCTGTCCCATTCCAGCTCTCCCCTTATATCGTCTCTGTCTGGGCTTTTCATTCTTTCTTTCTTCTCTGTCACGTTCTTCTCTTTTTCTTCTCTTTACAGCGACGACACGTCATGATATCTCTCCATTGGTTCTTCGTTCTGGGGCATTGTTTTCTGGTTTATATCCTCCTCATTCTCGTCTATGGTGTCTGTCTTGATTGCACCCTCTGGCCACTTTTAGTTTTCTTTCTTGAATATAGATCTTCCATGTCTTTTCTGTCCTTCACATCTCGCTTTGCATACATCTGTAAATATGACTGTCACGTGTTCACATCTCGTGGCACATGAATACCGAGATTTACACCATCAATCAATTCGTTTTATACACTCTTCTACTACAGCATCGTGTGACAGTGAAAATTGTATGTTATTCACATGAAAGAAATAGAAGCACGAAAAAACACAGCCTGCGCATTTTTAAGCGGACAAGTAAAAAGACAGAAAAACCCCAAAAGCGCCAGAAAAAAACAGCCAGCTCACGGCGGCAAAAAGAAAAGATTGAACGCCGTCGTAACAAATCAGGACAGAGAGACTCGCAACAGTGTGCTGCATACATCAAAAACAACAATACATACCCCCAAATCATCAATCATCGTCGTTATCATGGCTGCCATTACCGGTCCTGAGAGACAAGACGTCAAAAGGAAGGCTTGCTACATCCGTCACGTCACCGAGCTAACAGAAAGCTCGGATGAGAATCAGGATCAGAATCAGATGAACTGCATCCCACCGCGCTGATGGTATCCATGGTACTCCATCGCATGCTGATGGTGATTTCCATCAACGCTTTTGACTCCAGCGCCGTAGTCGTCGTCGGTATCCATAGCCATGCTAGGTTGTGGCGGCGGCCGCATGGCACGCTGGTTCATGCGTGCGTCATGCAGGGCCAAGTCACTCATGGCAGAGCGCCGCCGCGCCAGAAGCCGCTCCTGTTGAGCTTCCCAGAGCGACACGGCCTTGACAGGCAGCTCGTCACTGACGAGGGACTCCACATCGAAGCCGTTCTGCATGCCCTCGAAGGCGCCCGGCGCCATGTGAACAGGCGGCGTGAGCGGCGCTGAGATGTCGGCCATGGTGGGCCGTTTCTTGAGACGGTGGAGCGGAGCGGGGATTGATTCTGGCACTGGATCTGGAGTGGCGTGGACGGGATGTTGGGAGAATGGGTTCGGATGAAGAGGAGAGTGTGGTGACATGGGCAGGTCTTTTGTAAAGGGAGAGGAAGTGGGGGCATAGGGCTTGCCGGAAGATCCTGAGGAGGACGAAGTTGCACTAAAGGATCGGCCTGATAGGAATCCGGAGATTTCGCCGCCACGTTTGCGTAGCCTGCCCAAATTGCTCAAGTCGCCCATGCGCGAAGCCGACTTGCGCAGCTTTTTTTGCGTGGGGACTTCCTTATCGAGGGCTTCGGCACCACTGCGCTTCATGCCTCTTCTTTGTCCGGCACCGCCGAGCCAGCCAGACATTACTCCCACGTCGCGGTCCATGGGCGACGAAATGGGACGAGCCACTGGAGAGGCAGGACGGACTGCAGGGGCTGGAGGATGACCTCTGGAGCTCCAGTCTGGTGAAGGCATTGGCTCATCATCTTGTTCCATGGACGTCGGCGTAGGGGGAACGGGGTTAGAGCGAAGCCCATCTGCCGTGCCAGGAGCAAGTGTGGAGGTGGAAGTGGCAGCAAAGTTGCCCATTGACTGAGATGTGGCCAATGGCTTTGGCGGGGGCTGACGAGTAGACTGGATGGCATGGTTGCCAAAAAAGCCCTGAGCCATCAGCGACTTGTAGTTGGCCATGACCTCTTCCCGAGTCGGACGAGCACCGTTATTGCTCATGCCCATACCGAGAGCAGGCTTCAAGCCAGAGCTTAGTTCACCTGTGGAGTCTGAAGCATCAGGCGGAGGAGGAGTCGTGGTGTTGGAAGAAGAGAGGCCAGTTGAGCGAGAGCCAAGCAGCACACCAGCGTGCATTGAGTGCGGGCGTCGTTTTGTCTCGCCCTTCCGAAAACTCAACTTTTCCCGAAAGCCAACCCACAGAGCAGGCAGGAAGCTCGTTCGCTTCTCGCCTTTGGACTTGTTGCCCATGGTGCTCGCCGTCTGTTTAGTGTTGGAAGGAGCAATGTTGGGCAGCTGAGCATCCATAGTTGAGTTTGAATTTGTGCGGGGGCTTGAGCAAGTCAAGAATTCGGCAGCAATATCGTCGAAATCGTTGTCTTGGTCGATCTGCGAGGAGAAAGAAGACGAGGTTGAATGCTTGTGGCCTATAAACTCCACAGGCGGCACAGCAGAAACCCTATCATTCATGGATCCCTCCAAGAAGCGGCTGCTTGAGGCGCGCACAAGGCCGGCCATGACGTCTCCTCTTTCTAGGGGCGGGTGGCAATTCCAGCAAGAAGAAAGAAAGACAACACGGATATATGTTGGCTAGGTGTTTGCTGCAGTTATCACTGCTGTTCGTTTCGATTCGATTCGTTTGTGGACAAGGCTGGGGGTCGTGCCGCAATTTTTTCTTTGTGCTTTGTGCGCTGTGCAGGTAGAATGCAGACAGAAGTTAGAGGTGTGGAATGGTCGAGAAATGCGTGATCCAAGTCAAGAGGACAAGAAGCACGCGTGTGGCAGTCTGTAACCTTTCGGCCGTGCAAAGAAGAGACACGCTATGAAGAAAAAGGTGTATAGCAAGTGCTACAGATACCACAGGCGGGCTATGAGATGTAAAAGACGAGAGAGGGTTAGAGGGTCTTGCTGCGGCGGTGACGGGCTCGCAGACTTGCAATGCTTCAAGCAAACAGACGCGCAAGTGAAGTGAGACACCGAGGGATATCGACAGGCAAAGTACAAGTCTCTGGGTTGCGAAGAGAAAGCAGAAGAATGCAGAAGAGGAAAGGAAGTGAAGAGTCCAAGACGACGAGACAAAATTGGTCCCTCTTCACAACAAATTGCTTGTATTCTCTGGCGGTATTTGGTTGCTCAGGTAGCAGCCACCGTAGGCCTGGTTTCGTCCAGGCCTGCCCTGTCCCCTGTTCTGTACTTTGGCCTGGCTCTCAGACGTTCGCTAATGCAGAGCAGCTGAAGCGACCGAAGCAAGATAAAACGGAAAAGTGATGAAGAGAGCAAAAAAGGCAAGCTCGGGTTGAGTGGTGAAGAAAGAGAGCAAAAACGTCAAGCTCGGTTTTGGAGATGAAGAACGAGAGCAAAAAAAGCCCACCTTGGTTTGGGTGATGGAAGAAGGAAAAATTGAGGACAGCGAGATATTCAGAATCTGAAAGAGGGGAACATCCCAGCCTCATAAAGAAACTTCAAGCACAGAAAAGGAAAGTGCTTCTTTTTATCATGACCAGAGCTTCCTGTCGTCCCGTCGTGCCTTCCCCTTTGGCTGCTCATTATTGTGCTAATATCCAATATAGGAAGTCACCATCAATCTTCTCCCCAGGGTTGCATCCATCCACCGCCAACTTCATGTTCAATTTTTGACTTGAACTTGACAGGAAACTACCCTAATTCCCCCAGATCTGCAGCCAACTAGCATCCAAGCTTCAGCTCCACTAGCAAGAACAAGAGACAGAACAGAAACAGCGCGAGCGAGTGTTTAAGCGCAACTGCTCTGTTTCATCGGACAGCAGCAGGTCAAGCCCGCTGTTCTAGCCAATCACGTTGCCGGATAAACTCGCCCGTCCGTTTGTTGTTGCTGTTGTTGCTGCTGTTGTTGTTGTTGTTGTCGTTTGTCGTGTACTGCGCTAGCTGACATGACTAAGAGCTTCCGTCGGGCCCACTTGGAACGGGGGATGGGGCCCCTGATCTAAACTAAAATATCCAACATAGGACGGATCGCCAACTTTGGCTTTAGCTCAAGGCTGTGTGAAGGATAAGACGAAGAAGACAAAGAATGCAAGTCCTGCAGCAGCCTTCCTGTCGACCCGCCCTCTCCTCTAGAGTGCAGTGTGACTACGGTAATCAGAAACATTATACCAGCCTTGGCCCAATATCACCGTGCTCCCCTCCCCCTAGTCCAAGCCATAGCCAACTGCAGGTCAGACACAGTCCGCTGCCGTCTGCCTCAAACCGAGACAAGGCCCCACCGACGCCCGAAGCTTCCTCTCGAAGCTTCAACCTTTACTATAGAACAAAAATGCCACGGCCACTGCGCTGCTTCCGTCCAGCCTCCCCTCCGGTATGGTATCCAACAGACCCCCAGCCAAGCCTCAGCCCGCCGTGTCTCACGTCTCCTTTGCGGTGCCTCCTTTTGGAGGGGCAAGTAGACGACGTTAACTCAACTAGACCACAAATCCATTGCCACTTGACTCGACACTATTGCTGTGAGAAGAAGTCCCTTTTTCCTCCTGCATGTTTCTGCTACCTCGACGGCTGCTTGCGTCATGCAGTGAACCAAACAACAAAGTACAGCACAAAGTATACATACAGTCATTCATAAACCAGTACAAAGGCGTAGTACATGCATAGATTTATGCATAAAGTCCGGCTGCTGAGTGGAATATATGCTCAAGTTATGCACAGCTCCACATATCATGGCCGTTGCTTCTTCTATTGACCTACACCTAAAAACGCAACTCAACTCTTCCAACAAACAAAACAACGACTTGCCTAGTAAACAACAAACAACTATCCGGGCTTGATGCAATACTAACTTTACAGCCTCTGAGCAACGAGAACTCCAAACAACTTTCTCTCCTCCTCTCCTCCTCTCCTCCTCTCCTCCTCTTCGCCTGCCCTCTCCCTTCTCCCTAGTACCTGCATATCCAATGCTCAAAGAATTCATTATCCATGTGAGAGATGAGAGAAAAAAAACCAGACCATCTATGCATCAACCCATGTCATCATATGCACACATGCATACGCCTGGCCTACTTTGTGCAGATGCACTGTAACATGGCAACAAAGCCCTATAGCAAATCCCAAACACTGCTACGTCTCCACATGAAAAACATAAACAAAACACAAAACTCAGTCCAAAATAGGGAAAACAGAACAATAATAAACATGCGGGTTTCTTTTTGCTTACACGCGCCATACACTAAAACCAGCAGCAACAACAAAAAGAAATGCTCCGAGTGAGGGTCGAACTCACGACCTTTGGATATCATGACAACATTTGGAAGCTGCGATGCGAAATCAAGCTCCTCATGAATTATGAGACCACTGCGCTACCACTGCGCCATCGAAGCTTGTTGTATTTCGTTGAGGCAGACACGAGAAAATCTTTGCTATATTCCTTTGCCTTCAACTGGTATGAACAGAGCAACACAGACTCTTCCAAAATACCGAAACTCGGTCTGGTGATCAATACGATCAACTGAACAATGCAGAGTGTATCTGAATACCAGGAGCACATACAGATACGCATGCGTTTCTTGGAACGTAAATACATGCACATTCCCCCTCTACACCAAGGCAAATCAGACCCAGACTCTGACAAAGGAAATAGGATAGTATTTAATTTGTGACATAAGAAAAGAGTATATGTGTATATGGGCTTGTGAATAAAGATAACGAAAAAAAAGAAATCCTCCCATTTTCCCCAGAAATATTCAAAGAAATACAAAAAGAACACCCAAAATCCAGCAGAAGTTGCAGCAACATTAAGAAGCAGGAATAAAAGAAAAAAAAAAGGAAGGGGGGGAATAAAACAGCAGCAGAACAAAAACTGTCCAGGTTGGTGGTGGTATCGTGAAGAAAGGTGACAAGCCGGAGGTGATGGGAAACAGCTCGCTGGAGAGGCTGGACCATTTCCTCGGTCAGTCGTGGGGACAAGACAAGACAAAGGAGGAGAAAAAAAAAAAAAAAAAAAAAGACAAAGGGAACTAAAGGCAAAGATATATGTCAGGAGTATATGTACATATGTCTGATATACACATGTAGATGTAATGATCATAGGCAAACACTCAAACGCCATAGTGTCTCAGCGCACTCATAGAAACCTGTTCAGATGCTTGGACTTGTAGCTTCCATCGGCAGTCATGTAACTAATAGCGTGCGGCAGAGGCAGCTGGCGATTCCCATTAAACAGACTGCCCACTTCTGAGGGAACAACAGTGTTGGGACGTTCCACCGGACGCAGGTTGTCGTTCGGGTTGCCGCGGTTGTAGACACGCTGCGAGTCGCTGGGCGAGGGTGCCCGGTTGCGCTTTCTGGGCTGAGAACGACTGACCCAGCCCTCTTTGGCTG
The DNA here is from genome assembly GCA_038407185.1 of Chalaropsis ovoidea. Taxonomy (NCBI): domain Eukaryota; kingdom Fungi; phylum Ascomycota; class Sordariomycetes; order Microascales; family Ceratocystidaceae; genus Chalaropsis; species Chalaropsis ovoidea. The sequence goes on from JAXHKQ010000043.1 coordinate 35,934, forward strand.
GTCCTCGCTTCGACATGGAGCTGGGCATAGTGTAGGGGTACACATAGGCAGGTTCTTCATCATTGGTATCAGCTTCAATGATGGAATTCTGAAGACCGCTAGAAGGCGCAGGAGGTGCAGTAGGAGGAATCTCGGGCATAACCTGCCCAGTGGGGGCCATATCACGCCCATCAGCAGGAGGAGGAAGAGAGTTCATGGCAGCCAAGCGGATGCACGTAGCATCATCTGGTGGCGTGTAGTGCTGCGAAGCAACAGATGACCGATGGTCGCGCTTGTTATCATATTCAGAGGGGTAGTGAGAGCGAGGAGATTGTTGCATGCTTCGTGAAAGAGACCTGTGATGGTCAGGCTTGGGATCAATATCCATAGGATGGCTGTAGGGGTTTGACGTGGAGGAGTTGTGGTCGTAGCCCTGAGTAGGGGGTCTGCTAGAGTTGGAGTACGACGGGTTGTAAGGATTCGGGGCATTCTGAAGCGCAAAGTTGCTGCTTGCTGGTGACATGGGTCGTGCTGAGCCGGCAGAGGTGTTGACATATGTGGGACAGCCAGGACCAGGGTAGCCGGGGGCTGTTGAAGAGGTCGAAGAAAGAGTAGCCGAGTATGACGGCCGATGAGGTCCAGAGTGTGGGTTTGGGTAGGTGTCTGAGGTAGAGGGCTTGCGACTGTCTGTGTATTGAGGGACAGAAGTGGCCGAGTGTGGCATGCGGTTGTCCGCGGAAATGTTATGGTTGCTCATAGAGCGATCGCGGTATTGGCCAACAGGCTGACGATCAGGAGTTCTGGAAATACGCTCAACTTCCTTGGGCTCACGGTGAGGGTTTCTGTTCTTCTCCTTGTTTTCCCGGGTGCGCATACGGACATCTCTTCGGATTCGAACGCGGCAGCCTTGGTCGGCAACAGTGCGACTCAAGAGGGTACTCTCGGTCAAACCAGGAAACTTCTTAGCACTGTAGACAGTGAAGGCGTTGGACTTGACCTCCATCCGCCAATCGAAAGAGGGACTAGGGTTGATATCGGATGACTTATCAGCGGGGTCGACGCTGGCATCACCAGCATCCTTGATTTCCTCGTACAAGTTGAAGGCGAGGCGGTACCGGCCTTCGTGGCGAACGGACAAATCGGGGAAGAGGAAATATCCAGCGACAGTGGGTCGGTCAAGGTAGGCCATACCAGAGACAGGCATGCCGGTAAGGACAGGAGGGCTGGTTGCCGCGGGTGTTTGAACACGGCCATGGGCCATAGGACGAGCATGCTCAAGAGTAGCGAACAGAAAGAAGTTGACATTGTACGAGAAGGTGATGTCCTTGTCTTGGCCGTTGGTGATGTCAAAAATGAGGAGTTCGACGACGGGCGGAGGGTCAACAGGTCTGCGGTCGGCAGCAGATGTTGAGAAGAAAACCAGGTTAGTATGGGTTCCATAGCTGATGGCGGTCGCGAAACTCGGGGCAAGAAGAGATATGGAGAGGAAGCTTACACTTGGAGCCAGAACCGCAGGCGCGTGCTCGCTCGGGCTGTTGCAGAATAGTGAGCTGGTATCGCAACACTCTCCCGCTCTTTGTCCGACGTTCAAACACGCTGGGAGGGCCTTCCATGGTGGTGGGAATCTGAACGTTCTTCAAGTCGGCCTTGTTGTCGGGCTGTAGAGGCCGCATTTGCGTGGCCATGACGACGAAGCTGGTCGAAGGGCTTCGCGGGAAAGAAAATGAGGAGAATCTTAATTTAAAGCGACTGCTATACCATGTGGGAAACAATCATGCACACGATCTGCAGACTGACGGTTGTTAGAAAGAACGATCACAGAATATCCAAAGGCAGCGGTATCGCGAAAAGGAAGAAGGAAAAGAGGAGAAAAGGGTCAGAAACAAAAGTGAGAGAATGCAGCGATTCCCAAGTACCAAGTAGCAAAGAAATCCAGACCCAGAGCACTGGGTCAGGTCTTAAAAATTTGGGTTCCTGGGGTTGGATTTTGGGCTTGCTTTTTTTTCTCTTTTATTGGAGGGGGAAAGGAAAGGTGAACAGCTTGCTCGGCAGGAATTTAGTTGGGGCAGATTTAGAGGCAAGTTCCGGGGCTAGTTGCAAGTGAAGCAGCACAGGACAGCACACCACACCACAGGACATCCCGCCACAGCATCAAGGGCTGCGGGTGAACAGGAGCACAGCGAAATGTTGTGCTTGTCAAGGGCAGCGAGAGAACAAAGAACAGGCAAGACGACGCAAACATGACCCAATGTAATGGGAACCCGGGGAGAGACCTTTTGTTCTCTCTTGTCCAACCAAGGCAACGGGCAGCTAAGCTGCTTATTGGCTGTTTCTGAGGTGCTTCTGCGCATGCACGGGGGAAGGAAGGGAAAAATGGGAGGGCAAACACCAAAGCCAAAAGGCGCCTTGTGTTGACATTGACCTGAGCGATTTCGAGGACTAATGCAAACCACAAAGTGGATGGACTTACTTGACCAAATATTCGGCTTAGGGAGGCCACAGGATTCCAAGGGCGAGCACGGAGCCAGTATTTCGGAAAGCACAGGGCGAGGCAGGCTAAACGCGGCAGCAGTCGGTCGCGGCAGCGGCAGACGTGGTGTGGTGGTGGTGGTGGTGGTTGTGAGCGGCGGTGGAATTAGTGCAGCGAGAAGCCAGCAAGCTGTAGCGGCGAAATCCACGGGCTTCTTGAAGATGATTGATATACGGAAGATTCCAGATTCGTCGGGGGTGTCGCTGGTATGTGACGTGACGATGGGTTGTGTTTCGCAAGCGATGATTTGGAATTGGTGGAATGCGGCAGGCGGGATGGAGTTGTTTGTTTGTAATGGTCCGTCTTCCTCTGGCGATGAAGCAATGCTCTGCTCTAGGCGATGATGCGCTGCTGGCGATGGGGATTCGGATGCAGATATCGTGCAGTGCAGTGTGCAGTGTGCAGTGCAGCGTAGTGCATTTATCGGCGGCGGCGATGCAGTGAAGAGACTAAATCGCCCAGCAATGCGGCGAGGCTGTTAACAATTATGGCGATTGTGTGTCTGGTGTTTTGGTCGCCAAACAATAATCGATCAGATTGGTGATAAGTCAGAACGAGAGACGGGCAAAGATTGTAAGAAGGGGGAAAAAAGGAAAAGGAAAAGGAAGAAATCAAAAAGGGACAGACACAAGAGCCAGAGAGCCAGAGGGAAAATGAGGGTGGGAAGGTGCAGATTCAAAAAGGGCAGCAGCACAGAAGCAAACGCAGACAGACTGCAGGGTAGCGAAGAAAGGAAAGAGTCGAATTTGCCTTTGTTGGGTTCTATTTTTCACATATTTTATCCTTGTTTTATGGTTATTTTATCGTCCGTTCTGCCCAGGAGCTGCGAGGAAAGAACTTGAGTTGGGACCCGCCCGCTGACTGCATGGCCAAGAAAGGATGGATGGGAAGGAGTGGCGCGCCTTTTTTCCCCCTAGATACACACCCCGCACCCTCCAGACATTCCATTCTCCTAGCATAGCTTCCACGAACTCTAACTGGCTCTGACTTTTTCCTGTCACTTACTTCTGACAGTCACTCTTACTCTCACACACACACACACACATGCACATGCACACAACACGCACTCTCTCTCACTTTGGTAGTAAAGAAGACAATCGCCATGGGCTGCTGAGATGGTTAATGCCGAGAACCGAGCAAGCAACGTGGACAAGCGGGTGGCAGAGGAGGAAAGGAAAGAGCAAGAACGAAATCGCGCTATACACTTGCTGCAACCCTTACGGCAGGCCCAGAGACAAGAGTCATAGTGAAAAGGCAGGTGGGTTGTGGTGGTTTTTTCTAGAAGGAAGCTGCAAACAAATCTGCAAACAAGACACATGAAAGGCCCCCTCCTGCCCTAATAGAGAGAGGGAGGGGAGGGCCTAGAGCCCTAGGCTGCAGCAAGGCGCACACTGCTGCTACAAGACACATACAGATATGGGGCTAAATGAATGTAGGACACGGGTCTACGTCTTGGGGACAGGACTCGTGGGTTGATTGAGACTCCTGGTTTGTGACCTGTAACTCGGGATACACAGTCTCAATAGAGAGAGAGTTCCAACCGGTGTCTAAGACGGGCTCAGCTCAGCGGTGGTGAACACGCAGAGAAAGGTACGTATAAAAAAAAAAGAAAGAAAAAGAAGAAAAAAAGAAAAGACAAAAAAGAATCTTTCTTTAAAACAGCACAGCATCCAAGCTTCCACTGCACACCACCTCGAATCTGACTAACCCTACCCTCTCGCTAGCCATCACCAGCGTGGCATTATAGGCACGCATCCATACTATACGCGGCACATATACCACCCATCTCCATCGTCAAACCAAACTTCTTCAACCCAGCGGACCAGACTCCCCAAAGCAATCACAATCCCGGTCCGAAACCAAGCCCTGACGAGACCTGTATTCCATCCAATGAAAGTCTCGTCGTCATCGTCGCCATCATGCTCACTGTCCACTGTAGGTCTAAACTAGACCCTCGGAAGACAAGGCACAGGGCTCTAGGCCCGGGGAGTCTCGACTCGATAAGTGGGCGATCGCATGGCTGCTTGTTTTGTGTTCCTCTTTGATTCTTTCTCCTCTTCCTTTTCATCTTCCTCTTCCTTCTTGCTAATGCGAATGCTAATGCAGTGTCTTCCTTTCCGCCCACTGGCCCTCGATCTCGACCTCGACCTCGACCTCGCTCTTTTCCCCTGCAATCTACGGCCTGTGGACAAACGAGGGAGCAAGCAAGCAAGCCAGCAACCAAGCATGGATGGCCCTTAACCACAAGCCACAGGGATCCTCGCAGTATGGCCTGGCAGGCCAGCGGCACCACCCTTTCGTGCTTCATCCTCTGGCTTGCTGGTCCTAATAACAAGCAAGGTTAGTGCCTTATAGCACTAAACCTTCTGGTATACCTGTGCTATACTTGGCTTCCCTGAAGCATGCTAGCTATATCTGGCTTAACCGAACTGCACTTCGTACGTCTACCAGCACCAATGAACCCAAGAAACGGGGAAACAAGAACAGATCCGACAAGGCCTGCCAAGCGTTGCCAAGCACTGCCAAGCAAGAAACAGTCGCCCTGATTGGCTGCACATACGAGACTTGTCTCTTTTCTCGAGATACTTTTCTCCTCGTTTTCTGGAGAGCTCAACGAAGTGGAAGATCCCATGGAAGGAGTTATAGAGCCCGCTAGCTAGCCGTGGCCTGGAGATGGGCACTAAAACAATGCCACTAAGGCTGGCAGTGGCACAGGGCACAGGGCGCAGAGACAGAGCACTCTTAAGCATGAAAGCTGGCCGGTGCTAAGCACTAGAAGCAATCCGTGGGTGACGTAGAGACTGGCTCAAGCCAAGCCAAGTCCGACAAGGCGGGCTAGAACACGTCTGCAACGCCCTGTCAAGAGCAGCTTTGGCACAGCAATCACGGCGAAAAGAGCAAAGATTACAGAGCGTGATGTGCTATATCTGAGACGGCGGGCTGCCGGGAGCGCGCCCCTAAAGCCCCAAGCCTGCGAACCCGCTACGCTGGCCTGGATTTCCTCACGGTTCTCATGTTCTGTTTTGCTTCCTGGGGCTTCTTATTAGACCGCTTGCATATCTGTGTTCACAGGGCAGCACACAGCAGGGCCCGGGATCATGGGAAAGGGAGAGGGGGCGGACACAAAGATGAAGAGCACCTTTTTCTTCGTCTTGGAGATTCCAAGCCGTCCGAAGCAGGGAGAAGAAGAAACTGCGCGCAATATAGGCCCTGTCATCGTGTCTGTGGTGGTGGTGGTGGTGGTGGTGGTGGTGGTGGTGTGTTCCTCTGCATATCACTTCTCACTCAACCACTCACGATGATCTTGATCTTGTCCATCTCCCCCTTTCACCAGCCTTTTATCGTTATTTATCCCGCTGGCCTGTCTCCATCCTGCTACAGCTGCTCGTCTCTCTCAACGCCGTCCCTCAAATTACCGAGCCTTCATACCAGCCCACCTCACCTTGGTGCAAGTCAGAGTCAATCACTCCATTTTGTGCAGCGCACGACAATCTGCCCTCCCCCCTCATATGGGCCCTAATGCCAAGAAAACCTGTTTGGGCTGCTCACTCCACTCTCAGACCCAGACCCAGGCAGGCTTAGGATCAGGCCCAGACTCAGGGGGTGAAGCCAGCCTGCGCTGTGACTGTGCACTAGGCCTGGGTTCTTTTATTTCTTTTCGTTGCTTGTACCAGGCAGGCAGGCCAGCAAAAGGAAGCCAGCGGGCGCTAGAAACGAAATCGCGACACAAGAAGCCCTCTCGGAGGGGTATGGCGATTATCCTTCCAGCCAGTCAGTTCGAACTTGTAAGAGAAGCTGCTCGGGTAGAGAGGCACAGAGAGAGCCACAGCAAGAAGATGGCTCTAGAAGCTCGGACAATATCACGTCAAGATTGTCCGGCTTCGAGTCCGACGACGAGGACCTTGTCTACGTGCTCCTTGGCCCCCGATATCAGAGATGGGTATGAGTATGAGCATGAACATCTTGTCCTTGTTCCTCCTGTCAGGATTGTAGGCATCTGCTTTTCTGTGCTAGTGTGGAAGAGGGAGGAAGATGTTGGTGGAAAAAAGAGGCTTTAACATGCCTGAGCCGAGCTTGCTGGGCGTCCTGAAGGGGAAACATCGAGGGACTCTTCTCTTTCGGCTTCGCCCACAGCTGGCAGCAGGCCCTGTATAAACAAGGAGAAAGGATATGCTGGAGACAGCACAGGCCGGAGTGTATATCCCGATCCTTTGTGTACGCTCATCTACGTATGGATGCACGTAAGTACGTGTATATCTCCTATGCAGCACCATGCAGCAGCGAACCCCGCCTGTGCATAACCTGAGTATAACAAGCAGGACACCTGGCGTGGCATGTTTTTCTCGATTCCTCTGTTGTTCCTCCAGCCTTGACTCGGTATTGCCCAGCATGTGTGCCTGGTCTCGTGGGGAGGGGAGGAGGTATCAGCTCACACGCTGACAACCACATCAACGCGTACGCTGATGCACATGCACATGCAGCATGCACTTATGCATGTATGTACACATATATATCCACCAGGTATCGCTGCGTACGTTCCCATGATACTTGTTTAAGTACATAGACGGAGGCTACATCCCTCTGGTTGAACATCCTCAGAGACGAGACAAGACTCTCATTCTCCTTGCATCGGCCTTGGAGAGCAAAAGAAAGTAGAAAAACGAGTCCCAAAGCAGCCACACATAGCCACGACGACAACATCCAGAACATAACTCCTCCTCTTCCTCCTCCTCTTCCTCCTCCTCCTCCTTATCCCCCTCCCCCCTGATCAAAAAGGCCGAAATCGCGAGAGCTCGCTTAGAGGGCTCTCTCGTGGTGTGCTATTCTTCAGTGAACCCCACGGGGGGGGAGGGGGAAGGCGGCCTGGCTGTGCCTGTCGTGTTATCCACCTGTCTAACCACCTGTATGTATGTCTGACCTGACCCCTCCCTATATTGTAGGCATTCTTTTAACGAGGATCCCCTATCCTCTACTCTGCCTCTGCTCTTTCTCCCACCCCCTTCTTCATCTTTGTCTGCCTCTCGCTGGGCCATCTGTGCCTGTCCGGTGCTCTTCTTCACCCATTCTGCAGCTCGCTGTCCCTGTCGCCAATCCCCGTCTAGCCCCCTTCCCATGGTCGACTTATCTTCATCTTCAACCCTCGTCCCCGTCCTCGTCTCGTCTCGTCTCGTCTCATCTCATCTCCTATAAAGCCCTGGTCTGGTCTGTTTCTCGGGGTTGGTGTTGAGATAGCCAAGTCTTTTTCCGTGGCTATCTCGGCTAGGAAGGACTAGACGCACGCAAATCTCGAAGCGATTTTCATGACGTTGTTGATTGTGAAGTTCACGGTTTTCCGGCGGGCGTGTAGTTTTGCGCGGAGAAGTGAGGAGTGATGTGTGACTAGGCTCAGATTGTTCGCAGGATTCGTTGGGTGTTGTGATTGTAGGGTTGCCGTGATACATGGTAGGGTTAAACTAACTGAAGAACTGTAACCTATTAACCGCGGTTTAACCCAAGCACCGGGTCCATCGGGTCCCCACCACACAAGCTTTTATTCTGCTGTTAGCCAATGGCCAGCTATCACGACTCTGAAGGGTCTCACTCACAATAGAGGATTTTACTTCCCCTCGTCGTCTCTTTGGTGACGATCTTGCTGCGCCCATTATTTGTCGTTGCTGGTCTTCCTTTTCTGCCCGCACATACACACACACACACACAATGCCCGCATAAGTGGAACCTGTCCAACGCCACCCACGCTTCGGCACTGCGTGGCTTGTTACATGGATGAATACTTTGACCTTGGTCTCATCCTCCTCACAGCCCATCACAGCACATGGTGTCACGCGTGCACCCAAGCCCAAGTCCAAGCCCAAGTTTCTTGTCGACATTTCTGGCCTCGCGCCCCTCTTCTCGTAGCCTGTGGCTCCCTGGAAGTCTCGGCTCCATTCCCCTCCGTCTTCCTCGGGCCTAAGCCCTATCCGGCCGCGGGGCCCCGGTTCTGGCAAGACGAGAAGCGCCCAAGACAAAAGAATCCTCGACGCCGGGTTCTCTTCTCTATTTCGCCTTCCATAGCAGTGAGCTTTAAGCCTGCCCAAGGGAGGACAATCCAGCATTCCAGATAAGCCCTTCAAGTGGATTGTCTCCGAAACACAGCCATCACGTGATGAGCGACATCGCGACTTCGCGCTTTTCTCTTTCAAGCCTTCCCACCATCCCAGCTGCAATATAATTCTCCGCTATCCATGTGACATGGGAAGGGGAGAGGGATGAGGCCTGTTGTTTACACTCTTCTGCTCGTGTAATTCCGCATTGCAGGGCACAGAGGACAGAAGAGAAGACAGAGGATGGGGGACAAGAGAGACCGCTATCCTTGTCCTTGGCCTGGTTTTGTTGCTGATCTGTTCCCCTCGGTCTCGGTCCAAGACGCTACAGCGAAGCGACCCTGTATCATTGCGCGCGATTCTATGTGACTGAATCCTCACGCTGTCCTGTCTATCCAACCGCTTCTCTAGTGCGAGCAGTCCTACTGGCGCCACGCCCGGGGCTTCTATATCGACACCCTGCCCTCGCTTGCTTCTTTTGTTTCTGCCTCTGATTGGGGGGGGGGGGGGAAGAAGAGAAGAGAGAACGCCAGGAAAAGAAAGCAACATGCTAGCACACACAACAACATGCCATAACAGTGCGCCCTGAGAACGCCCCAAGGCAAGTAAGCGGCATAAGAGCTAAGAAGCACGAGAAGAAGAAATACATGCAGAGGTCTAGAACAACCTGACAAACGAACACCCACGAGCGGCTCTCACTGGCTCGGATTATCCAGGGCCCTGGAGGCGGCAACACAGCACAGTGTTCTACAAGCACCCAAACCCAAAAGTCTACAATCCCCTTGTACGCTGGAGATATCTTGCCTTTTTCCGGGGCGCAGAGAGGGCTCCAGAGCTTTGGGGCGCTGTAGGACGGGAAGGCAATAGTAGGTCACGCTGTCACACACACTAACCGACCATGGCAATATATCTTATTTGTGTGTTGGGGTATTGCTTGGCGCTGCTGGCTCCAGTGCTGCTCCGGGCGCTACGCCTTCATGTTGCGCGCGTGTGTGGTGTGTTGTTCTGTTTTATCATCTCAGCAGCAGCAGCAGCAGCAGCAGCCACAGAGAGACTTGTTTACTCATACCCGTCTGGTAGGTTTGTCTCTTCCCCCTCCCCCCTCGGCGGTGCAATGCATGCGCTTTGGTCGTGTTTTGACCTCCCCTCCTCTCTTCTCTCCCCAACCAACATGGACGCACGGTTTCAAACAAGAACAAAAAAGGGAATAAATAGACGTCTAGCTGCCTGGCCTTGGGTGGGAAAAATATGTGAAGTCGGGGGAAGGGCAACGCTCACTCTGCACTATCCATGACATGGGCTATATAATGAATCAGCGCTGACTACTGCAACCTGCAACTTGGAGCCCGACACTTGGCACATTTGTAGCTAGAAGCATGTAGCACATCAAGTGTACACTTCTTTTGTGTCTGCCGTGTATTCGGGCTGCAGTACGCAACAGGAAGGTCTATGCTATGCCCGATAGACGACTGACTGCACTACAGAGGCTTCTTCTGAAGGCGGGCTGCGGGCGCAAGTGAGGCAGAAGCGGCAGATGGAAGACGGGAGACAGGAGACGGGAGACGGGAGACGGGGCTCTCTAGAACCTAACTCCGGGCTGCAGAGAGACGGCCAGATTCGGATGTGCTGCAGTCTTCCGACCAAAGAACAAGGCAAGAAAACAAGCTTGTTTTGTTTTGTTGTTCTGTTGTTCTGTGCTCTCATTGCACACTTGACTTGTTTGCTATTTGGAATTTGAATTGCCCGTGTGGCAACTCGACCAGCCAGATCTGGCGAGGATTGGCAGGTGATGGATGGCCTTGGGGACATGTAAAATGAAGTAAACAAAAAGAAAAGAAAAGAAAAGAAAATAGACTAAAAAGGCCTAGAATAATCATGGATTAATTCTTTTTTATTCCTTTTTTTACTGCGTCGAATGTAACCACAGAACCCCCCCGGCCTGAAATCATCCGTGGAACTTGCTGCCGAGTCCGAGGGCCTTCTTCTTCTTCCCCTGGCCAACGATATACACATGTGTGTATGTACATACTTAAGGACATACATCCCGCCAGCCAAGAACCCACAACCAAAAAAAAAAAGAAAAAAAAAGCCAACAAACCCGTGCATGCGTCAAATCACACAAGTCAGTCAGTCAGTCAGTCACACTTCTCACCGGTCCGGCTTTGTTTCGCGGCAGATTGCCCACACGTATCTTGGGGGGAGGGGGAGGGGAGTACAGCCAAGAAAGACGTCAGCGCCGAGATCTCTTCCCGAGTCCCGTTCTGCCTCTCTTCTCAAGCTGAAGATCTTCATGAAAATCAACTGTTATCAAAGACGCTGATGATCGAGAACTTCTAGCTTGAGCTAATCACTGCTTTGCTCGGAGTTTGCGGGTTTGGTTGTTGTCCGTTAGGGTTAATGAATCAGCCCCATTAGTCGCCACACTTGCTCACCAGGACGAACACCTCACGATATACATAGCTTGATTGGCCGGCGAATAGACTGATCGGGGGGTGGACGACGAGAAGATGCAAACTGAGATTTACAGTACAAAGAAAGAAAAGAATAAGACACTATCCGACATAAAGAACACAGACATCCAAGCAAGCAAAAAGAAAACAACACTGACAGCAAAGTAACTCCCGATTATCCCCGACAAAACAAGATACAAAATGAATATTCCGGCATGTGGCACCGACACTAACAACGAGAAAATAAAAAGAATAGGAAGCCCTCGAGTTTCATCTCATCATCCAAGAGAAAGCGAGAGAGACAGGGAGACAGAGAGAAATAAAGAAGCAGAAGACGCCTCGCCCGTGAAAGATAGAAACAAGGTCGAGGCACGTGATTTGAGTAAAGAAAAGAGAAAAGAAAAGAGTATAAAAAGTCCTCGTAAAACAACAAGTAAAAGAAAAGAGTAGAAAGAAAACGAGGTGCGGAGAGGACGAAGATCGCTGATGACAAGGTAGGATAACAAAGAAAGCAGAGAAGAGGAAGAAAAAAAGAAGATGAGAAAAAAAAAAGAGGAAAGGGGTATTTTCAATACATTAGAACAAACAAACAACGACCAAAACTCGCCAGCCTCGCAGCTATGCCGCAACACCCACGGGGTGATGGTTCAAATTGTCCGGCACGGCCACGACCTCGCCGTTCTGCCCACCGCCGGCGCCCTTGTCAGAGCCGGAGCCGGAGCCAGAGCCGGCCGGCGCCACCGCCGGCGCCACCGCTGCCTGCGTCGCCTGGGACGACGTTGCCGCTGCAACCGCCGTGCCCAGCACGTCCGAAAGCTTGGTCAGCGTGAGCATGTTGGCCACGGGGAGGCCCAGGTCTCGGGCCATGCTGTCAGGCGGCACGCCAAAGTAGTCCAGCGCAGTAGCCCACAGCTGGCCCACGACGTGCGGGTATGTCGTTGCAAACATGGCGAAGCTCATCAGCACCAGAAGAGGAATCCACACCAGCCACAGGTTGCGGTCCGCACCGAGGCCGGTGTTTTTGGCGTGGTAGACGCGCAGGAAACTCATCTGCTGCTCCTTGGTGATGGCGTTCTTGGGACCAATAGTCAGAACGCCAGAGTTCTTGGCATCGCTAGCTTCGTCGTCTTCTTGCTTGTGACCAATGTTGACCAGGACTTCTTCCATGTTGATTTCCTGCTGCTCCTCAACTGCTCCTATCGCGGTGCTTGTCGTCCCTGATTCCTTGAGGTTCATCTGGGCTGCCAGACGTGCAACAGCCTCTTCAGCTGATCTGGGGGCCTTCGTATCGCTTCCAGGGAAAATGTCATCGTAGGCTGGAGGAGCCTCAGATCCAGCTTGTCCAGCGTTGCCCTGTTGGGCTCCTCCCGTTTCAGATGCTTCGGGACGCTGGCCAGAGAGAGTGAGGTATTGGCCCAGTCGTCTCATGGCCTGGTAGTCCGCAGGGAAACCGGGGATCTGGGGGAGGTTGGGAAGATGAGGCAGGTTCGGCAGATTTGTGAGGTTGCGGAACTGCATCAGAGCCGGGAGATGTTCTGCCATGGTTTGCTGGAGTTGCTGCAGTTGTGCTGTCAACTGAGCAGCAACACCGGGAGAGTCAGGGGCCTCGGGCTCTTGGTCATCGCCATCTGTAGGCGTGCTGCTTCTTTGCACATCTCTACTGTGAAGACGAGAAACAGGAGCGACAGCAGTAGTGGCGCTGCCAGTCTGGGGCTCTCCGTCCTCCCCAGCATCTCCATCTTCAGTGTCAAGGTCCAGACTAGAAGCATAAAACTCATCGTCCTCAAAGCTAGAGTACTCGGGACTGACTTCCGCAGAGTTTTTGCTGGAACCGTTCTGTTGGGCCATGACCATCTGCGGCAGTGACTCTATGGACTCGTCGCCCGAAGATAAGCTGAGGTTGAGATCACTGACACTTCTTCTGAGCTGACTCTGTGGAGACAAAACATCGCTGATCTCCGCTTCAGACGTCAGATTGGCGGCGCGGTAGCCAGCATTCGACTCAATCATCACATCAGCCCTGTTGACAATCAGACGACGCACAATCTCAAGGTGATTGTTGAGTGCTGAAAGATGCAGAGGCGTGTACCCAGCCTTGTCGCGCGCGTTGGGGTTGGCACCACGAGCGAGAAGACCAGCCACTACTCGATCAAAGCCTTGAGACGACGCAAGGTGCAGCATAGTCTGGCCAGAGGGACTCTTCATGTCAAACTGGGGAATGTGTATGCTTGTGCACAAATCAATGTTCTCAAGACACTTCATCACCATGGCCTCCGTGTCGCCAATGGCAGCGCAGTTGTAGGAAACACCACTGCCACCGTGACGAGAGCCTCCGTTATCCGAGCTCTCCAGGCCCGAGCCAGCAGAATTAAACACGCGGCGAGCTACAGAGTCGGCATCCTCCATCTTGCCATTCATCTTGTGGTTGAGAATGGTGAGAGCCATGCGAATGAGCTGTTCACCATCATCATCCAAGTATTTGAAGATGGCCTGGGGGTTGTGAGGATGAGGGACTTGACTTCCGGCCTCTGGGGCAACTGTCACCCGGACCACACCAGCTGACCGAGATGGAGGAGAACGACAGAGAAGTGTGTTTTCGCCCCAAAAGTTGGTCGTGGTCGACTCCCGATCGCCAAACATCACACGCATACCAGGCCGGAATCCAACACCCAAGACGGTCACTTCACTTCCACCACACTTGCTGCCTTCGGCGGGAACCACCTTTTGGATGTAAGGGTGAGTAGCTTGGGGTGCCACGGGTGTTATGCCCATCATGCCGTGGGATGTGTGGATCGACGGTCGTGGGGTTTGCATGAGACCTGGGCTGGGGTCCCGACTTTGCCTGGCGGATGAAGAAGTCGAGTTGTTGAATTGCAGCATGTTGATGGCATCGAGAGTACCGACCTGGCTATCGGGAGAGAAAAGGGTGTGGTCGTTGATTGGAGATTGAACAGAGAGTCCGTGCATGGAAAGTCCTTGTATAGGAGACGCAAGATTATCAGTTCCGTAGGGGAGTTGCATGGCTGGAGTGAAAGGAGATACTGAAGATTGATGCGACGCGATCGGAGTAGCCATTGGAGGACCGCTGACAGAAGATGCTGATATGCTGGCAGTAAGAGGAGCAAGAGGGGCGATGGCAACCTGAGCCTGAGCCTGAGCCTGAGCATGAGCCTGGGCCTGGGCCTGAGCATGAGCATGGACTTGAGATTGAGTCTGGGGAGTGTCCAGAGGCGTCATGGCCATGGTCATTGGTAACTTGGGCGAACCAGAGGATTTGCGTCTTTTTGTCACGGGCTCTTCTAGGTCCTCTGAAACAATAGGTTTTAAGTCGACATTGTCATCGGAGCCTCGGCGCGGACCAGCCTTGGTCACTGGCAATCCGCTTATTGACTTGCGGTTGTTCGCGGGTTGGCGTGGCCGTGACTGGCGGACACGAGCAGCAGCACGTAGAGCAGCCTTGTTGGGGTCGCTAGTCTCTACTGGGTGCGTTTTGTGGTCATCGGTGATCATGATGTTTTCAGTCATGGTTTGAGCAAGAACGTTGCCCATGTGATCCTTAACCGTCATGATGACGCGGAACCCCTCCTTCTCGCCGTGATGGCGGCAGTAGCAAGCGATGCGCATGGGAATAACAGCCTGCCATCTTCCCTGATGTTCGGGCTCTTCCATTTTTGCCCACTCGATAACCTCAAAGGTATTGAAGACGACTATTCTGCGGGTTTCGTTGGTGGACCAGAGCTCGTCGTCTTCAACGCTCTTGTTTTTCTTGCGGGCGGCTCTTTTGCGTTCTCTCTGTATGCAGCCAGAGCAAATGTGCACCTCGCCGCCGTTCTTTGGATGGTTTTCGTCGTTCTCGGCAAATGCCGTGTTGGGGTCACGGATATCTGGGTGGCCAGAGGCAGCAGCGCGTACAAGCACTTTGCGCAGGATGTCCATGTTTCTGACAACACTGGTACAAACCACCATGCAGTAGAGCTCAAGAGATTCGGACTGGGGGATATGAGGGGGTTTCGAGAGCAACTTGGGTTTGGAGATGGAATGAGTCGGGAGGTGTAGTTTGGAGACACGATCGGGTAGGCGGTCCATTGAAATGACAATGTTGAGTTGTGTTTCTACTCGGCTTTTGCTGGGCGCCGGGTGGATGATGAGGTGGTAAGGGAACCGACCGGGGCCGGTGAGTTGCGACTTTGCAGTCAACTGTTGTTGTTGTTGTTGTTGTTGCTTCGGTTGCTGCGTTTGCTGCGTTTGCTGCTGGGGCGATTGTTGCTGCTGCGGCTGAGAAAATGGCGCCACTGGCATAGCGGCCATGGACAGCAAGCCCAAGGAGAACTGAGATGGGGGTTGGAAGCCCACATTCTGGCCGGGAAGCCACTGCATGGCAGCCATGGGGTTCGCGATGGAGGATCCATAAAAGGCACTTGGTGATGACGAGCTGGCAGCAGTGAGAGCAGCACCTTGAGACCGCGAACGCTTGTGAGACGTTGACTGGGTGGGTAGACAGGACTAGGCATGTGATGTTAGTATAGCAAGAATTTGAAGATGGATGTGTGAATGTGGAGTAGACATGGACATACCGACTGGGCAGCGGCTACGGAAGCCGGGTTTTGGCTGGTGGCAGCAGTGCTGCTCTCAAAGGCGGAGAAGTTGAACATGTCGTCGCTCATGATGTTGGGGTCGTGCATTTTGGAGGGGTTTTGTTGGCCAAAAATATATGTGTCTTGGTTCCAGTCTAGACTGGAATCGTCGAGGTTGTCGATGGTCATGCTGTCGGGGTCGATGGAGGGTTTCTGGGGGGGCGTGCCAGACGGCGATTGCCTGGGACCGGCGCCGGAGTTGGAGGGGCTGGTGGATTCGGTGGACGATTCAGGATCTGAGTCAGGCGGTGACATTTCTTGGTGGTGATTCTGGGGGAGAGCGCCGAGATCCGAGCCGTAGAGTTTGGTGGAGATTGGTGCGGAGTCGGGGTCGGTCAAATCCATGGAATATGGATTGTTGAAGTTGAGTTCAGTGAGGATATCAATATCTCCCATGATGGCAGGACTGGTGGATCGAGGATCGCCTGGCGATGCCATGACGTGAGGCCTGAGCTATGCAAGATCACGCCTGGACACAAAAAGTGGCCGTGGGTAATCAAGCGATCGAATAGAGGCGCAGGTGGACTAATTCGAGAAAAAAAAAGCTGGGGGATGTTTCGGTGAAACGACGATGTGTTTGTTGATGAAACGGATGGTTGAGTCGAAGACAGACAGCAATTCGAGTATGGCTTTGTGGGATGGTGGAGGTGGTTTCTTCAATCGAATGCACAGCGGAAGAGGCCGGTCCGAATTTGCGTGTGCGTGTGCGTGTGCTGTGGGTGCGTCAGGCGGAAACGGTCGTCACAATTCGGGAGGACTCTGAGGGCAGAATGAGCGACTCGATGGATGGGCTGGATGAGAAAACTGCGATGCAGACAAGAAAGAAAGAATAAAAGGGTCGCTTCAATCGAGCGTCCTGAAAAAAAAATACCGTCTAGGGAGAAAAAGAGAGGGGAACAGTTGAAGAGAAACACATGGAAACAAAAGAGAAGAACAAAAAAGAGACGATCGACCAGGGGTGAGGCAGCCAGAATCGACGTGGTGATTTGTATGAGAGAAAGTCGAGAAAAAAAAGAAACAAAAACAGCACAAATTACAGTCAATAGAACAAAAAAAAGAACAGCGATGGACTGGGCGATGGACTGGATTTATGCGTGGGTTTCCAGGCGTCTCTGTGGTGTGGCGTGGCGTGGAAATTGTCGTGATGGCGATGGTGCAAAATATGGGGGGGGAGATTTCGCCGTCAATTAGATTCTGGCGGGTTGAAGCATAAAAGAGGAAAAAAAAAAAGAAGAAGAGCGACGGCAGAAAGAACCCAGGAATAATTATGGGGGCTCTTTTTTGTTGTATGGAAGCTTTGGTTGTTGGGGGAGTTTTTTTCTCTCTCTTTCTCCTTCTGTCCCAGCCAGCAAGCCAGCCAGCACACACCACTTTCCCTTTAGGCGGGTTCCAGGTTCAGACGTAAAGCTTAGCTACAATGGAACACCATAGAATCCAAGGGCCACAAAGTCGCTGTTTGGCAACCAGACCCTCTATTCTACATACTGCGTGCGACGCTCCTGACTTCCACAGCTTTGTACCTGCCTGATGAGTGACTTTGCCCAAGCAAGGGCTTAGTCATGTCCACGAGGGGGAGAGGGAGAGAAAAAAAGGGGGGCAATTTCTCGACCGACTTTCTCTTAGAGTCATTAAGTGAGTGGGCGTGCGTGCGTGCTCTGAGCCGGGCTTCAATTTGCAACACATATGCGAGCCGACTCCAGTGTCTTAGCGTTGACGTTTATCAATTTATCACCAATGTGGAATTCACAGACACACCATCGGATCAACATCCACACAGCCCGCGAAAAAGAAAATCACAAGCACAAGCCAGCCGGCAGAGCACCCGCTGCAGTGAGGACAAGAACAAACAACTCAAAAAGAAAAATCACAGGCTGCACAGGGCTAGGACTTCCCATGTGTCTAGGCCACTCTTAGCTAGCAACTTAGTACTTGGCTCAGTACTTATTTAGTCTTACAGGCCTGTTCCTGAACTTTTAATTGACACCAGTCATATGACTGCATTAGAGAAAATAGTGGAGCCTAACTTGAGGGGGCTATAAGTCTGCTGACTGCCACTCTTACACTGGACTTGGGCTCTAGGCCAGGAAAGAGGCTTGCTACTTCGCCCTTCATCGTGAGTGGGCTTGTAATGAAAGCTTTGGTACTATTGCATTCGTTGCTGCCTACGGAGCCACCAACCGGCGCCCAGTGGAAGCAATGGAAGCAATGGAAGCAATGGAAGCACAGGAAGCCCGTACCAGACAGACCCCCCAGCTTCTGCGCGCCCGGAGCCATTGGATGATTTCTTTCATCTCTCCTTTTCCATTCATTCCACTTGGGGCAGACAGACAGGGCAGATTAGACTTTTTCTCCCTATTAAAAACCACAAAACCTTAATGGCCAAGCCAGGCCAAGCAAACTCCTATTGTCATCAATTCTCTGTGTCACCATCGCATCATGTCATGTCAACTCCAGAATTCTTCTTCCCGTGATTCACACTTGGCGTCAGTCAATTCGGCTCAGAACAATAAGAAGTGGGGTTCTCTGTGTGCAACAACAAACAAAAAGTCAATCAATCAATCAATCAATAAATCAATCAAGTAAAGCCCTTTCTTTGTCTCGTCATTTTATGTGGGACTTGTCGGCATGCATCGAATAGAACAGAGGGAATGTTGTTTCGTTTTCGTTGTTTCGTTGTTTCGCTGTTGGTTGTGTGTCTATGTGTGTGTGTGGGCGAAGGCGTGGCTGCGGGCAACGCTGACAACTCAGCCTCCTAAGCAGAGTGTAATGCATGTAATAAATGCATGCTTGTCTTATCCGCTGGATTGGAAGACCGAAACTACGTCAGACAGAACTATCATCAGGTTCCATGTGCCCTGTCGGTACATCGATACAATGCCGCCCACTAAAAATAATCGGCGGGTCACGTGACATGAGCGCAATGACAGAACAAAGACAAAGCCGTGATATCTGGCCTGTCAACCTGAACCTCATCCACAACTCCACAATTCCCACCAAGATGGGATCATGTACAAAATCTCTCTCTTTCTCTCCCCCCGTCTCTCCCCCCGTCTCTATCTCCCTCTCACCGCTCACTTTTGCCTCCCGTCTGATTGTTCCTCGAGATAGACCAAAACGATAAGGCATACTCCTCCATCTTGACTGAGACTCAACATAATCATGACCCTTACTTGCACTTTGCTTAATATCATTCCACCACCACCGTCCATACGACAATCCAAACTTAGATGTCTGTCTCTGCAGCTGTAGCCTCAGATCTGAGATGACGCATAAGAAACACACTCGCTTCAGCCAAGTTAACATGGAATGCCCCGCACAGGACTTCACTATGCACGCACGTAGGGACAGGAAAAGAACGTGAGACATGCTCACCACCGCGAACCGGCGGGCCGTCTGTGTCCCTAGCCAGACCCAGATACCTAAGCAGTGCCATACCTCGACTTTTGTATATGCTCGCTCGGCATCTCTCCCTCCCCCGGCCCACCTCCTCCCTCCCCCCTCCCCCCTCCCCCCCCCCCCCCCCCCTTCTAACTTTAACTATACATGCTAACACCCTCTCTCTCTTCTCTAGGCTTGGACCTCGCTTCACGCTCAAGCTACGCAGAGTCGACAAGGGCATCGGCAAGGCTGGCAGCGAGGGCGAAGATGCGCTACAGTGGCAATGGAAGGCGGGCATGGAGAAGGACCGCAAGCGCTTCAATCTGTAGTTGTTGTTGTTGGACTGGTTTTCCTCGGCATTGGCGTTTTTGGGGTAGAATTTGGTTTCTCTTTTTTTTTCTTGTTGTTCTTTCTTGATAGGCATGGCTTGCCGCACTCAAAAGTAGCATACCGCAGCAGTTAAGTACATCTTTGTGTCATGTAATGCGTTTAGTTCTTGGTCTCATCACATGTTGCGGATGAAGTTGAGGTTCAAAGTAACAGTATGTATGGTAGGGTTAGGGTGCACACCCGAATATCACTCTTGGTCCACAATATGAGCCCTTAAATTCAACAAAGGCGTAATTGGTGTAGTGGTAACATTAATCGTTGCCATCTGGTAATGATTTCGATTAGCCCTGGGTTCGATTCCCAGATTACGCAGTTGAATTTCTTTTTTCTTTTTTTCTTTTCTTTTTGGCTCTACATGTGGCTGCTCAACATCAACATGTCTTGCTCCCTTTCTTTTTTTACGGAATTTCCCGGTACAAAAGACCCCTTGTGCCTTGTCTGTCTCTGCAGATGGAGTTCGGCATCTACCGCGAATGCACAGCGGCTGACGAGTGCCGAGATATGTGCGAGCAAAAGGCGTTATCCAGGGATCACAAGCCAAAGTCTCACCCACTCACTCACTCACTCGACATCAGCACATGGAAGCCGGAGATAACGTGGTGATGTTGATTCTGGTTCGAATGCGGCGGCAGACTACAGACTGCAGATATCAACAAGCTTTGTGGCTGGTTGCAGCAACCAAGCAGCTGTCTAGGGGCTGCTGCTGCTTATGCCCCCGGAAGAAGTCGCTCCAGCCATGCCCAAAAAGGATCACAATCGATCATGATGTCTCGTAGTCGGCGTTAGGCCCAGGCCCAGCCCATCCATGTCCGGGTCCAGGCTTTCACCGTGGGATTTGGCTCCAGGGAGGCTTGCACTGCCGATTGGTGTGGTCAGACAAAGACAAAGGCAGAGCCTCCTCCTCTCCTGACTCCCCTCTGGTGTTGCTAACTCCTGACTCCCCTCTCTCCTGACTCCTACTCTGGCTACCCGTCTCGCCGTTGTCCTGAGCCTGAGATAGAACAAGAGAGCCCCATTGGATGACGGCTATGCGCTGCTACCTTAGCGTCCGTGGGCCGGCTTACATACACATGGGAGTGTCCATAGGACGGACACCTGCTTTGGTATGGGAGTCTAGTTCGTTCTATTAGATGGTATTAGATAGAGCTGTGCGTCTGTCTAACTGTGCCCAGGTGTGCACGCACACAGCTTCCGCGCCTTCTATTCATCAGCATTAAAGCAAAGAAAAAGTGCAAACAAGAAACCACCAAAAGCGCTCGTTTCAGCGTGTACTGTAAGCCCGTCTTTTCCCGACGCCGGCCCCGACGCCGGCCCCGACCCCGAGCCACCGGCCAGCTGCCATGGCCTCTACACGTGTATCTTGGCCCTACACCTGTATCTTCAGGTATTGGCCGTGGCCCTCCAGCATGGCCTCCTCAAACTGCGAGCCGCTTTGCCTGACGACCTGGTGCAGCTCCTCGAGCGTCTCGCCGGTCCAGCGGTCTCCCAGGGGGCCAAACTCGATGGTCTGCACGTTGGTATGGCCCATTGCCGTGGCCCGTAGCAGGTCCCACAGGCGAGTGATGAGCTGCTTCTCGGTCCACTTATAGCCGCACTGACCCACACAATCGTCGTTGAGTGTAAGTGTGGTCAGGGATGTGGGAATGACGTCGGCAATGCGCGGAGCTTCCTCGGGATACCATCCCAGCAGGGAGTTGACCGACACGTCCAGCTTGTGCAGGCGCTTGAGGTTGGTCATGGGCTGGAGGTGGCCGCGGTCGGGGGTGATGTCGAGGAAGTCGATGTTGTGCATTTTGGAGTAGGATATAACGCCGAGCATGAGGCACTCGAGATCGGCGAGCTGCTCCAGTTTTAGCTTGGCGTAGTCCTGTGCAGATTCTTGCTCTGGGGGTGGTGTGTGTATTAGTATATAGGATGTGTATGCAGGCCAAGCAGGCATAGCAGGCGGAGAAAATTAAGCGAGGAGAGGGGGGATTATACACACCAGTAACATCGCGGAAGTCGACAAAGTCCAGACGACACAGGCCTGGTGCCAGAGAGAGCAGAGAAGACACGCGCTGGTAGTCAATGTTGGCACACGACAGACGGAGGCTCTTGAGGGCGTTGGCCATGGGCCAGGCGGAAAAGTCAAACTCGTTGCGCGTGTAGTCGCCAATGACAATCTGCAGCGACTCCAGCGCCGGCAGCCTCCAGACATGTGAGACATCCACCAGCATCTGGCCGTGGGATCCCAGATGCAGCTCTCTCAGGAGCGGGAAACAAGAGCCTCTCTCCTCCATCTGGGCCAGACGCTTGCCGAAGCCAGCAAAGGCGCCGTCGAGGCGCAGACACTGCAGATTGCGCAGCGGCTCGATGCACTTGACCATGAAGTAGTCAATGTCCTTGGCGAGGCGGCCGGCGTGCACAAAGGTCAGGCTGCGCACCATGTGGGCGAGGTGGGGGCTGTTGCGCATGGCCTGGGAGAACTTTTGGAAGAAGTAGTTGTCGCATTCGAGGACGACGTCTTTGTAGAGCAGAGGCACGACGGCCGAGTTCCAGAGCTTGCTGACAAGCATGCAGTTGTGGAGGGCGTCGCTAGGGAGAAGGTCCCAGATCATGTCGCAGCACTCTGGGGGCAGGGCGGCCATGAGGTCTTGGGGATGTATTATGGCGGACATGGTTGTGTGTGGGGGGGGGGGGGGGGGGGGGAATGCTTGGGTGGGGTGGTGGTGGGTGGCGCAAGGTTGTGTGGAGGGGGGGGGGGGGGGGGTTGAGGAATACGATGAGGAGGGAGACGATAAGAAGGAAGACAGAGATCTTCAAGTGTAAGCCTGCTGCGTACCTGTCCAGAGAAACAACCAAATCTGCAGACGAGTCCCCCCGTGCATATTTATACTCTCGGCCAAGATACCCAAATCACAGACATACACATGGAAATCAATCTCTCAATCTCACACGGCACATAACAGGAGTCGAGTCATCCGAGCCCCCCCCTCGATTCGATCCTCTGGGCCAGGCCGGGGCAACCACGCATAACAAAAGCAAACATCGACATCAGAATAAGTCGATAAGACGATATATCGGTCAAGGATGCGATGCGCCGATAAAAGCAGCGATAAAATCGCCAGCTTATGATTTGACGTGCGTGTGGTGTGTGTGGTCTGTTTTTGGTGTAGCTTTATCTGCTGTTTATCCATGTCCCAAAATGTACGCCTAGCGGGCGTCGGCCGCTGATTCGCCAGCCCGCTGTCAAGAGTGGAGCCCAGCAGCTGCCCTCACCGCGTATCCGCCAATAAGAGTCGGCGTTAGCATCTCCGCTTTGAGCTGCAAATCTAGCTCTAATTGGCTACGGCAAGGTGAGGCAGACGGTCGGTCTGGAATGGACGGGCCTGGTCGGGGTTTTCTGTGCCAGTTGAAGTCTTCATATTTATTTTGGTGAGTCCTGCACTAGCAACGCAAATAATGAGAGACAATGGGCGGTGGTACAGCACAGCCGAAGCCTCATTCACGAGAATCTCATCGTGCTTTTCTCGGCGTTCGCCCAGCAGGTGCTGCCTAATCTTTCCGAAACCCCGATCGGGGCCTGTGAAAAATCAACAGGGTAGGTGCAGTGTATAAATCATCCGATGCTGGCCTGCGCGAAGAACCCGTCTGGATGAAAGAAGAAGGGACTAGCACGCCACTTGCACAGAATCAACCGGCAGTTGCATTAACAACATGCAACTTTACGAATTAAAACCGGAACGCAGCTGGAAGTTACTTGACTCGGCGGGCTGTGGCTGCAAAGTGCAAACATCAGCCGGGAGGTCCTGCACCTTTGTGTTACAGTAAACACAGCCAACAAGGTAAAGTGCTGCCATATGTTGAACAATATCAGCGGACTCGACCCTAGCCACACCCTAACCACGAGTCTTGCTCTTATCAACCCTTATCCCCCAAACCCTTGCAGGGATACCCCGATAGACAGACAAACTCCCCCCAAGCCCACAGGGCTGATGTCAACATCTGAACTGCGCCGCCGGCCGAGCTCAGCTTGCAATCCAGACGTCCAATCACCTTTGACGCAACTGAGTGTCCACGCTGCCGCAGCCAACATCGCAAATCACAACACCTTCCTTTGATAAGCCTGCCCGCCATGCCGTATCAAGCACAGGCCATCACCGACGACCTTTCGGCCCCGTCGTCGGGCCTAGAGCTCGGCCTGAACCAGATGGACCTCGACGCCGGCCAGCTGCCCATGTTCATCGTCGAGCGCGTGCAGATGCAGTTCTCGATTGCGGCCGACTTTGTAGCCGCCCAGGTTGCGAATAACGTCTTGGTGTTGGCGCTGTCAAATGGCCGCATTTTGCGCATTGATTTGAACAAGCCGGAGGACATTGACGGTAGGCATCGATTATGTAGCTGGTTGAGCTGTTCTGCCCCAGCTACTTGCCTTTGCTGCCCCAGCCACGCTTCCTGTTATGCGCCGCAACTAACCCCCTCTGCCCTCTCTAGACATCGACCTGCCCCGAAAAGCCTCCGAGATTGGCGTCATCCGGCGCATGTTCCTCGACCCCACCGCCTCACATCTGCTCGTCTGCACGTCACTTGGCGAAAACTACTATCTTCATTCACAAACCAAGATTCCCAGGCCGCTCAGTCGCTTGCGCGGCGTCGCAATCGAGAGCGTGGCGTGGAACCCGTCTCTCCCTACGGCCTCGACCCGCGAGATCGTCATCGGTGCCGCCGACGGCAACATCTACGAAGTCTTCATCGAGACGTCCAACGAGTTCTACAAGAAAGAAGTCAAGCACCTCAAGTCACTGCACAAACTCTCCGATGGCCCCGTGACAGGCCTCTACGTCGACACCATTGACCCGGAGACCAGACGCGTCATGATCAGCACACAAACACGGCTGATCCACCTCGTTGGAAAGGTTGGGCCCGCCCACGACAGCGCCGGGTCCATCTACACACGGCTCTTTGAATCCGAAGAGCCTACCATCCACCAACTACAAGACTCCATAAGCCACGCCTCGTCCTCCTCGGCGCTCATCGTTTCGCCCGACTCTCCAAACGCCAATCCGTACGACGAAGACCCCCACGAGCGCGTCTTTGCCTGGCTGTCTTCACAGGGCATTTTCCACGGAAAGCTGCTCCGATCACCGGCGTCACAAGAGCTGGGGAGCTACGTCTACAGCGCCTCAAAGCTTGTCTCGCGGTCGCAGCTTGTTGACGCCGCAGGCAAGAGATCTGGCCATGACGCAATCGACGCCGTGGCCCTGACGCAGTGGCACGTGGTGACGCTTGTGGGAACAAAGATCATCATCACCAACCAGCTGACTGGCGAGATTGTGTATAACCAGGCAGTGCTCGATGCTGGCGATCCGGCCATCGGCTTCTCGGTCGACATACAAAAGAACACCTTCTGGCTCTTCACGGCAAGCGAAATATTCGAGATTGTGATTCGAGACGAGGACCGGAACGTATGGCAGATCATGATGAAGACACAGCAGTACCCCGCCGCCCTGAAATACGCCCGGACACCAGTACAAAAAGAGACGGTGGCCACGGCATACGGCGACTTTCTCATGAAGAAGGGCCAGTATCTGGAGGCCGCCGATATCTATGGACGCAGCAACAAGCCCTTTGAAGAGGTTGCGCTGGGCTTCATCGATGCCGCCCAAACAGACGCCCTGCGCAAGTATCTGCTTGCCAAGCTGCTGTTGTCAAAAAAGGCAGCCGTGATGCAGCGCATCATGATGGCGTCTTGGCTCGTGGAGATTTTCATGGCGCGGCTCAACAGCCTCGAGGACGACATTCTCACGCAAACCGACCCCTCGGAGTCAACCGCGTCCAGCCAGTCACAGGAGCTTATGAAGAGCGTGCGCAAGGAGTACGAGAGCTTTGTGATGCGCTACAAAGACGTCCTCGACCGCAAGACGGTCTACGAAATCATCGGCAGCCACGGCCGAGAATCGGAGCTGCTGTTCTTTGCAGAGTCCGTCAACGACTACGGCTACGTGCTCGCGTACTGGGTGCAGAGGGAAAGCTGGAGCAAGGCGCTGGGCGTTCTCAAGAAGCAGACCGACCCCGACGTGTTTTACAAGTACAGCAGCGTGCTGATGACGCATGCCGCTACAGACATGGTGGAAGTCTTGATGCGCCACCCGGATCTGAAGACGCGGAGGTTGATCCCGGCAATGCTAGAGTACAACCGCAACTTCAAGGGGTCCCTGGCACAGAACCAGGCAGTGAGGTATCTGCTGTATGTCGTCAACCAGCTCAACTCCAAGGACGCGGCTGTCCACAACACCCTGGTCTCGCTGTATGCCTCGAACCCGGCCAAAGACGAGTCGGCGCTGTTGTCATATCTTGAGTCGCAGGGCGACGAGCCGCGCTTCGATTCAGACTTTGCTCTCCGGCTGTGCATTGAGCACCACCGCACGCTTTCGTGTGTGCACATCTACACCAACATGGGGCAGTATCTGCAGGCTGTGGATCTGGCGCTGTCGCACGGCGAGATCGAGCTGGCCTCGGTCATTGCCGACCGGCCGCTGGCCAACCCGACGCTGCGGAAGAAGCTCTGGCTCGCCGTGGCGCGCAAAGTCATCTCGCAGTCCAACGGCAACGGCATCAAGGCAGCCATTGACTTTCTCAAGCGATGCGACCTGCTCAAGATCGAAGACCTGATCCCGTTCTTCCCCGACTTTGTCGTGATTGACGACTTCAAGGAGGAAATCTGCGCCGCGCTCGAAGACTACTCGCGCAGCATTGATGCGCTCAAGACCGAGATGGACGAGGCGGCGCAGACGGCGGCCAACATCAAGAGCGACATTGCCGCGCTCGACCAGCGCTACGCCATTGTCGAGCCGGGCGAGAAGTGCTACGCATGCAGCCTGCCGCTGCTCAGCCGCCAGTTCTTTGTGTTCCCGTGCCAGCACGCCTTCCACTCCGACTGCCTGGGCCGCAGGGTGCTGGAGATGTCGGGCATGGCCATCGGCTCGCGCATCAAGGAGCTGCAGGTCCACGTCACCAAGGGCCTGGTGTCGGGCAGCCGCCGCGACGCCATGGTTGCCGAGCTCGACGGCCTGGTCGCTTCGGCCTGTGTGCTGTGCAGTGACCTGGCCATTCGCCGCGTTGACGAGCCGTTTGTGGCCCCCGACGAGGACCAGTCGGCCTGGGCTCTGTAGTGGGCAGTCAGTGTGGGCAGGAGTTAAGTGGGTCCATTCTTTTTTTCCGCCTGTGCTTGTTTCTGCCGTTGGCGTCACTGACGTCATGGGTATGATGGTGATGGATGGGTGCTACATGCTTGCAATGTCCCGGACAAATATCGCGTGGTGTGGGTTCTTTCTTTTTGGGCCATTTTTGTGCCACTTTTTGGTTGTTTGTTTATCCTACGTATTGCCTCGTCACTGGCAAGATGCAAGTCTCTGTCTGCATGCTGTCTGGTCCATGTACGGACCCCTCTGCAAGTCCGGCCCGGCCCTACGGGCTTTGGCGACAGAAGCTGAAAGCCAGACAGCAAAAGGCCACGTCGAGGGCTCAGACTCCGTAATCAATCAACTTGTGCTTTGGCGTACTTATTGGAATGTTTGTGCGTACAGGCCGCCAGCTTTGGTATAGCCTCGGACGGGCAGGATAAGGGGGGAAGGCAAAACAGGTTGATGGAGAGGATATTTGCCTCCTCAGCACGAAGAGCAGCGATGCTGGAAAGCTGAACTGTGGGCTGGAGAGCGGGAGGGGAAGAGTAGGACAACGACGACGACGACGACGACGACGACGACGACAAGCCAGACTGTCTTCTGCAGTGCCTCTTCCTCTTTGCAGGCTGAAAGCACCCCGACAGCGTCTTCCGAAGCATGTACGGCAACCTCTTAACATTGCCCAATAGAGGGAAGAGAAGTCCGCCCGCCGTCTGTTTGGTGCTGCGTCTTGTTGTGGCGGAGGGGAGGCTGGTTGGCCAGTGCGGGTGCAGGTACGAATACAACATCAAACACAGCAGAGTTGCCTGTTGGCTGGTGTCGGTCACGGGCTCAAGACAGACACTGTAAGTCGCAGGTCGCCAGTCGCCAGTCGCAGGTCGCAGGTCGGCGTTAATCCAAGTCCCGGAAGACCGTCCAGCCGTGTTTCAAGCCGAAACAAAAGAGAATAAAATAGGCCAAGACAGAAAAAAACGGGTGATAAAAGCAGTTAGTCCCAAAGAGGAAAAGAAAGGCACGGAACTGGCCAATCAGAGCAGTGGCATCTCTCCAGCCAATCAGCGACCGGCTTTTAAAGTACTTCATCGTTCTTTCCTTGCGTCGTCAGCCTTCGGACAAACAAGCAGCGATGACGTATATGGTTGTTTTCGTTTGGCAGGAACCCAAGAAGCAGTCGTCATGTGATCATGCTCACTAGTACAAGACGCAGCATTGGGCCTATATGACAACCAAGTATAACTGCAGCAAAAAAGCTTTAGTCTTGTCAATAAAGTGCGCCTGGGCCAGCAACAGCCCAAAGCAATAGGGGACGCTGTGCTCTGGAGAGGGGGAAAAGGGTCCAGAGAGAACGACAGCCCAGTGCTTCCGGAGTTCCCTCGAAACATATCCGACGGCAGCAGCAGTAAGCAACGACACAAGTGAGGTCAGTAGTGTAAGATAGGAAGCTGGCCGCAGCAGCCTGGATGTCGAGGCAGCTCCCTCTCTGGTCTTGGCAGGCCATCTGATGTACAGCTATGCTTGCTGGTCTGACCCGAAAGCCATGGAATTTGGTCATCTATATAATATGTAAACAAATAGACCTCTGCACTGCCGACATGGCGTTATGTCTGTTAAGCTGGGCCTTCTACATCGTGAAACAGCATCAGCCATGCCATGCCAATGGCCCAATGAACAGCGATGGGAATGCCACTTACATAGATCGAGTCCCATCCTGCGTCTTCCATTGTTGCTAGTCCAAACTCGGTCATAAAAGACGCCAGAACATGGCATTTTCAAGCCAGAAAAAGCAGAAAAAAGAACGCTAAGCAGCACACTACAGTCGCCAACAAGACCTTGCCCCTGTCATGTCTGCGGCACGTTTGTGTCATCATTGTTTCCCTTCCCGCGACATTTGTTTATCGATGCATTGGAACGGGCAATGGCAGAGCCGAGGCATGCTATAGAATTGCAATGGAAGACGTCTGTCTAAAGGGAGACACACAAAAGGTGGCAGCGAGACTCGATAAATACATGCATACATATGTGAGTAAGTACACAAGTACACAAGTACTTAAGTAGACTCCATAGAGCAGTTGCCCGACTTCTCACCACGCACTTGCCGCCACGGTAGATCCAATGAATGCCATGCCATGCCTCTGTTTGATTGCTCTTTGGCCTTGTCGCAACTGCCCGAAAAAAGCCTGATGCCAGCCACCATCTGATGGCAGCTGCACTCTTTCCACTGCAGCTCCAGACTGCCTTGCCTGTTGCCTACACCCAGAGCAGCCATCCATGGAGCAAGTGGGCTTAGCGCACCTTCCGTGCGTGCTGCCTGCCGTGCAGTAGCCATCTATTTCCGTGGTCTGAAGCTGAAGCTACAGCTGCTTCACTTGTTGCTTGATAGACAAACACACCTGCTCCGGGCGTCCTCTGTTGGCTGATGTTCTTTCCCATTTTAGATCTAGTCTTGTTCCGTCTGTTTTTTTGTAGCCTTTCTTTTGGTTCTTTCCCTGATTTTCGTTTGCTCCCCCGTTTGCTCTCCGTTTGCTGTGGTCTATCCGGGTGCTCTCTCCTTCCCCAAACCGCCCTTTCAACACTTCTCCCATATTCTGCTGCCTTTTGTCTGCTTCTTTGCCCTCTCTTATATTCTCTGGCCTCCCCCCGTCTCTGCTTCCGTCTCAACCTTTCCCCCAATTTTCTGTCGCTCGTCACGCCTCTTTCTCTTTGCCTTGTACTTTTCTCCGAGACCTGCTTCGTCATCACTTACACAGGCATTACGAGTCCCGCCAACGCCACTGGATCTTGATTTAATCGTGCATTTCTTTTTTTTTCTTTTCTTTTCTTTTTGTTTCTTTTTTCTTTTCTTTTCCCTCTGGCGTCTTTATATTCTTTTTTCTTTTAATCCCCCAACGCTTTCGTCCGAATTTCTTTTTTCCTTTCTCCTGGTCAAGCCCGTCTTTTTTCCGGCCTGTTTCTCAACTCTTCGTTTTTTCCCTTACTTCTATATTTTGGCCCGCTTCGGACTTAGACCGAGCCTCACTAACACCAGTACGCTTCCGTTCTTCGCTGGCCGAGTGCATCTTCGTCTTTGACTGGGCCGCGTCTTGTTTTTCTGCGCTTTTCCATGCTTTATAAACTGCGCTGTGTTCTTCTTTTTTCCATTTTCCTTTTGAAACTCTTTTCCTCAGCTTTTCTGCTATCTCGTCCAGTTGACTTCGCATCACATCGCCGTGTTAACTTGCTGTTACGATTACTCATTGCTGCACTTTGCTTCAATATCATCTTCGATCTTCTTCCATCTCTACTCAGACAACTGCTTCTCGCCTTGTCCATTTAATTCATATCATTCTCAAACTTCTTCGCAGAACTTCAGCAACATGTTGCTCCAAACCCTCCTTACTGCCGCCATTCTTGGCGCTTCTGCAGCCCCTACAGAGCCCGCTGCTCACTCTCCGTCTCAGCCGCAATCACGAGTTGTCGCTCTTGATACGCGCCGCTCAGCGGTCTCCGATCCAGTCATGCGTGATCGTTTACGTCGCCGTGCGACTGTTGAAGCATCCCTTGACAATCTTGTAAGTCTGTGTTTACTTGTGCTTGCACACTGTATGCTGCTCAACTACAGCAGCCTTTGAGCCCAACTAATACAACCTGCCCGCTGCAATAGCAAACTCTTTACTTCGCCAACGGATCTGTGGGAACTCCCGCACAGGATATCCGCATGCACCTTGACACCGGCTCTTCCGACTTGTGGATCAACTACCAAGACTCTGCACTCTGCCTGAGCCAAGGCGATCCCTGTGCTCAGTCTGGCACTTACAACCCAAACTCATCGTCAACATACGAATATGTCGGATCTTACTTCAACATCACCTACATGGACGGCACTTCTGCTTCCGGAGATTATGTTACCGACGCCTTCACCCTTGGCAATGCTACCTTGTCCAACTTCCAGTTCGGCATCGGTTACAGCAGCTCATCCAGCCAGGCCATTCTCGGCATCGGCTATCCCATCAACGAAGTCCAAGTTGGCCGCGCCGGTCTGGATCCGTACGCCAACCTCCCGCAGAAGATGGTTGATGAGAACCTGATTTCTTCGCGCACATACAGCCTGTACTTGAACGATCTCGATGCCAACACCGGCACGCTGCTGTTTGGCGGCGTTGACTCGGAAAAGTACGAGGGCGATCTCTACACGCTTCCCATCCAGAGCCAGAACGGTGTCTACAGCGAATTCCTGGTCACTCTAACTGGCCTGGCCATGGGCAGCACCACTCTGGGCGACAACATGGCCCAGGCCGTGCTGCTCGACTCGGGCAGCAGCCTGACCTATCTCCCCAACGACATTACCGAGGCAATCTACGACATGGTCGACGCCTACTACCTCGAGACCGAGAAAGTCGCCTTCGTCGCATGCGACATTGTCGACAAGACCGGCTTCGATCTGACCTTTACCTTTTCCAGCCCGTCCATCACCGTCGACATCGACGAGCTGGTGCTCCCGGTGCAGGACGTGCAGGGCAACGAAATGACCTTCACCAACGGCCAGCAGGCCTGCCTCTTCGGCATCGCGCCCGCCAACAGCTCCACCGTCGTGCTGGGCGACACCTTCCTGCGCTCCGCCTACGTCGTGTACAACCTCGACCGCAACGAAATCTCTCTGGCCCAGACCCGCTTCAACACCACCGCCTCCAACATCCGCGAAATCCCCGCCGACGCCGCCTCCGTCCCCGGCGCCACCGCCGTCGCAAATCCCGTCCAGGCCACCGCTGGAATCGACCAGAGCAGCCCCCTCGACTCCGCTACCGGCGGCTCGAGAAGCGGCAGCAGCAGCGCCGCCGCGGGCGAGCTCCGCCGCGCTCCCCTGGGCTTGGCCCTAGCCTCGACCCTGGCCTCGGCCATGGTGGTCATCCTAGGCGCGGCCGCCATCTAAGAGCGACCGTAACGGACTATGTCCTTGGGGTTTTCTTTTTCTTTTCTTTCTTTGTTCATATTATTATCATTCACACTTCTCTTCTTACGACTACTTCTTCTCGTACATAACGATACCCCCACCACGCCACACAAAAAAAGCTGCCATCATTTTTTTTCTTTCGTCTTTTTCTTGGACAGCAACGACGTCAACAACAAACTTCATTTCACGACTTTGATTCCGGGCGTTTGCCTGTTTTCCCGCATGGCCATATTTCTTGTTTTCTGCTTTTTCTTTTTTCCTTTGTTTTACGATATACGTTACACATAGCGAATGCCAGCATCTTGCTTTTTTTTCTTCTTCACTCTTCGTGTCCATCTACGTGCATGTAAAATAATGTGAGCCACTTTTTGTGTGTAGAAACAGAGTTTCCTGTATTTACTTCCTGATATATGTACGACAAAGTAAACCAAAGGGCGTGTTTCTGTGAAAACAACAACAAAAAAAAGGAGGAATAAAAAAGAAACCCCTAGGAAAAGAAAAAGAGGCAACAGTCGTTATGCTTGGACTCGTAAGAAAGCAGAAAAAGAAGGAAAAAAAACAACCAGACAAAGCTTGCAAGTCCGCCAACAACAGGAAAGGGGGGAGGAGGAAAAAAGAAAAGAAAAAAAAGAAAGAAAGAAAAAAGAAAAAGAGAAAGAAACAACGCGGACTAAAAAAGCCCGCAAACGTCTCTCCACAGGCCAGCCGGAAAATACCACAAAAAGCAGGCCATATATCCAAGAAATCAAAAGACGAAAAAAAAGAAGAAAAAAATTAGACAAGGCCAAAAAGAAGAGAGAAAGAAGAAAAAATCGCTGCAAAAGAAAAGATCAGGCCAAAACGCAGGCAAACAGGCAAAAACGAAAGAAGCGCCTTTTAAGGAGAGGAACAATGGGAATTCCGCCGTGCACTGGACCGACCGAGTGCACGTAAAGTGAGGGAGCGAGAGGGAATACCGATATTAAAAGTTAAAAAACAAAAGTTATGTGTAAAAAAGGAGCGTAAGAAGGTTTTGAGGGAGTGTGTGTGTGTGATAAAAGACGAAAGAATAAGAGAGCGTGGTCGTGTTATGCGTAAAAGAAAGAAAAAGGCCGAGACCCCCGCGATCAAGCCACAGGCACCAGGAACTTGCTCAGCATCAGCTCGTCGGCGTTGGGCCGCAGGTTGTGGTCAATCTCAAACGTCTTGCCGAGGAACTCCTTGGCCTCGGCAGACGCCGTCTCGGGGATGGTGGGCGTGGCTTTGGCGCCGCCAATCTTGAAGATGGCCTGCAGCTGCGTGCAATCGGGGAACGGGTGCGTGCCCGTCATCATCTCCACGACCAGGCAGCCCAGCGACCAGATGTCGGCTTTGCGCGTGTACGACGTCTGGCGCACCACCTCGGGCGCCATCCAGAAGACGGAGCCCTGCAGCGACGGCCGGTTCTTGGCGTTGTTGGTGCCGTTGAGGATGTTGGACGCCTCCAGCTTCTTAGAGATGCCAAAGTCGGAAATCTTGATGGTGCCCTTGTTGTCGACCAGGATGTTGGCGCCCTTGATGTCTCGGTGGATGATGTCTCGCTCGTGCAGGTACTCCAGGCCCGTCAGGATCTGGCGCACAAAGGAGCGCACCAGCGGTTCCGGCAGAGCACCATACGAGTTAAGCATGGTCTGTACCGAGCCACCAGGCACGTACTCGAGGAAAATGTTAAGATACTCGGCAGACGTGCCGCAGCCAAGGTACTGCACAATGTTGGGATGCTTCAGGTCGCGGAGCAGAGAGATTTCACGCTTCAGCGCATCAATCATGCTCTTCTTGCGCTGGTCCGTCTGCGACTGCGTTCCTGTAGGGGCCTGCACCTGTTTAACAGCAATAAGCTCACCGGTAATGGCATGAAGAGCAAGATAAACACTGCCAAAGGAACCCTTTCCAATAAGCGCACCCTTCATCCACTTGTTGTCGTCCCACGATTCGCCAGACAAGAAGCTCTGCAGCTCCTCGTCCATCTCCTCGCCATCCTCGTTCAGGGCTTCCTGGAGTTCTTGGATGGATCCGGAGCCTGACCCAATAGTGGCAGTCTCGTCGTTGTAGTAGCTGCGGCGCATCATAGTGTGGCCTTCGGGGTCGGTGACATTGATGACTGTGGGCTCAACAGTGCCAGGGGGGTACTCGAGGAAGGACTTGCGGTCGCCAGCGCCAGCTTCCTCGGCAAGAGGCTCAAGAACAGACGATGCGACCGAGTCACGGAAGTTTCCAAGGCGCGAGGGAATGCGCGGCTTGTTGCCGTTCATGCTGAGCCATGAGTCGGCAATGGTGGGAATAGGCGGGGCATCCTGGATGCTGGAGGCAAAGCTCATGGTGCTAGCAACACTGAGGCGGTGGTTGACGCGGCTGAGTCGAGTGGAACGACGGACAGACAGGCGCGCGGTCCGGTCAATATCCTCCCGGGCATGATCGGGGAAGTACGAGGTCAGGTCAGAAGTAATGAGCTCACTAGGGGGACGCAGTCCGCCGAATGGTCTCAGTTGGCTCTCATTGCTCTTGCGGCGCAAGGAAGGAGGAACAGAGGAGTCAACATCAAAGCCGTTGTCGGTCCCTTTAGGACTATTGGGGGCGTAGCGAGTGTGGACAAGAGGACGCTGAAGGCCTTCGTTCCAGTTTTCACCAAGCAGTTTCTGCACTTTAAGTTGACTGCGTTTGTTGTCTTGGGTCTCGAGGGCACGCATGTGAGACTGTTGGGTTTCTTGGAAGGCGATTGCGGCAGCGCGGTCCAGCTCGGCTTCACCCGGTTCTGAGGCGGAAACGCGGCGCAGGATCAGTCTGTTCCGCTCGGGGCGGGTCTGGTCCTTGATAATGCGCCAAAGTTCGGTGTCGCCCAGACGGCGGCACTGGCTCGGGTCAGGCTCGAGTCCGTTTAGAACCCAGAAGCAGTAGTTGCGCTCGTAGTCTTCGCGCAGTGAAAACTTTCGCAAGGTGACACGCATGACTTCTTCACAAGTGTTGCAGTCTGAAATCTTGACGACCTTGGTGACACCTCCGTTAGAAATGACACGAATGACGTCCTGACCCTGGGGAAGGCCGGCCATGAGCGAGCCGTCGAAGCTGGACTTGTTGCGGATATGGGTGTTGGCCAGTCTGGCAGACTTGTTGGCCTCGGGGGGCGGGCGGGAGCCGGCGTATGCAGGGTTTCCGGCGGCGTAGCGACGAGAGGTGGACGGGCGCAGATCGGCTTGTGAAGGGGAGTCTGGTCTTGAGGCAGACTTTCCGACATCTGAGGGCGCAAGGGAGTCCTGGTAGGGGCGGGAGAAGCGGCGGCTGTTGTTGGGGTTGGACGAGGAGCCGTGGGAGCGAGCGCTGTTGACCAGGGTAGAGCTCGCAGAGTGTGAAAACTGGGAGGAGGAGTCAACATAGCCGAAAGAGTCCTAAAAAGAGGGGTGCGGCGTGTTAGTTTGGAGGACTTTTGGGGGGGGTGGTCAGGGCAGTACAGCAGTTGCTGGATTGTTGCGACATACCCGATTGCGCTTCTTCTGGTTGGCATACGTCTTTGTACGCAGCTTCTTAATGCTGAGGAAAAGACGGACACGATCGCCAACTTTTTCAATGCCCATCTCCTTGAGCACGTCCTTGTCCATTTCGAGCAGGTTCTCGCCGTTGATGTGGTTGTGGCGGAAGAGCATTTCGTAGTCGCCGCACTTAACGGTGTGGAGATATTCACAGACGCGGTCCTCGTCCCAGTTTTTAACGGAGTCGGAACCGTCGCCGTCTGAGAACTCGGAGTTTGTTGGGCTGATGACAAAGGCGTGGGTAGAGGGCTGCTGCATGGCGGCAGGATGGCGTGCGGGAGGGAGGGAAGATGTGGTGATCTGGGGAACCAGGCCTGTGCCGGCAGGGCCAAGAGAGGAGGAGCCAAAGGCTTTTTGCGTGAGCATGGCCATGGCTGTGATGTGAGGTTTGGTGTGGGGAGGTGGTAGGAGGCGGGAGAGGCGGGAGAGGCTTCGCTTGTCGGTGTTTTCGTCAAAGGATTAGGGTCGTTAGATTCAGTGCAGGCAGGTAGGTAGGTGGTCGTGAGGTCGGGGGCGGTATATATTAGGGCCACGATTCGAAAAGCTGGAGGAAAGCTGAAGACGCACGAGTGACAGCAGCAGCAGATTGATTAGATGAAAAAGGGGGGAAGAAGTAATAGATATTTTGGACAGCAAAAAGAAAGAGGATGAATGTGATCGGCTCAGCCGTTCAACCCAAGACAACAGCAGGGCTCGCGATAGGTGGGCGTCAAGGAGAAGAAGAAGAGAAAAAAAAAAAAGAAATCCAGTACAAATCAGAAGCAAAGCGCACAGCGGGAGAGCAGAGGCAAAAGCAACAAGGCTCACAAAAAAAAGAAGAAAAAAAAAGGATGTTGGGTGGTTGAACGGGCGGCGGAAATATGGGAAGAGGAAGAAGAAGGGCGACGATGGTTGTCGGGGTGTTGTGTGGAATAAAAGGAAAAGGAAAGGTGGAGGGGGGGAGGCGAGGAAAAAAGAGAATCAAAAAGAAGAGAATAAAAAAAGAATAAATGAATTAAATAAATTAAATAAATTAACAATCAGTTGCAGGACGGGAAGGCAAGGCAAGCAGCAAGATCATCAAAGGAAAGAAAGAGCCTGAAGGATGCAAGCCGATCAACAGACGGGGAAAGAGGAAAAATGCGAGAAAATATAAGAAAATGAAGAAAAAGAGAAAGAGCAAACGGAGAAGGGAAAACCCCAGCGCTGAGGAAACTTGCAGCAAGTCTCCCCAACAGTGGAAGGCAGGCCTGGATTCTCGCTCTTTCTTTTCTTTCCCCTTCTCCGTTTGCGCTTTCTCTTTTCCTCTGTCTGTTTGCGCTTTCTCTTTTCCTCTGTTTGCTCCTTCTCTTTCTCTCCTCCTCTCTTTTTTCTCGCTCTTTCCCTTCTCCTCTCTTTCTCTCCCCCTCTGTTTCGTATGCACACCTTTCACTTGCCCTCATCGGAAACTTCGTGGCCTGTTTGCCTTGTTTCCAAGGTAGCTGAGTCCTTTGCAGCGCCCTGATTGGCCCATTTCCTGTTGTTTACACAAGAATGTAACCATCACCAGCAGAGTCTTGTTTGAGGCTTTGAGGCTTTGAGGCTTTGGCCAGTCTAGGGGAGAACTTGTAAACACACCCACCAAGTGTTCCGCCCAGGCCCTGAGTTTGGCTTGATTAGGCGCTGGTGGCAATCCGTTTGGCAGGGTTTTATTGGGGCAGCTGTCTTAGGGTTTGTCGTCATTAGGCGCCCGGGCCTTCTCTTATTTCACCAAGGCCGGCCAATAAGTCCACTCTGGGCTGTCTTGGAGCTTCCTTGCTGGCGGCCCTCCGCGTGCACGGCCGGCTGTGATTGGCCAGAGCAGAGGGCAAGATGAAACGGACAGTGTTTCAAGCAGAGCAATAGCTTGAGGCAGTCTTATGCTTGCTTTTTTTCTTCTTCTTTTTTCTTTTCTCTTCTTTTTTTCTTTTTTTTCGCCGTCTCCTGCTGCACAGACTTGGAGGGGGAGAGAACAAGAGATATGGCCACCGTTTTCTGTCTGCTTGTCTTGCCCTGCCTGGGCGGCAAGGCAAATCCACACTGATCCACCACAGCGTGAGAGAGAAAGAGTCTTTTTTCTGCTCTTCTTCATCTTCTATTGGCTTCTCTTTGCGTCGATGATGCTTCTTCTACTTCTTGCCTCTCAATTGACGATCTCCAAGACTTCTGAAACCGCCCTGGCGAATCAGTTCTTTTTGCCTTGGCGTATCCCCCCCTCTTTTGTCACGCACGTCACGGTTGTTTGTCCTCTATCTATTACGCAAGTATGTGATGATGATGATTATTCTTCTTCTTTTTGTTGTTCTTCTTCGCTGTTGTCTGTCTGCTCCAACGCCAAGTATGCGCTAAAATGGCCTGTTTCTCGCTATCGTTAGGCCTGTTTCTCGGTGTCATTAGGCCTGGCCTGGATAGAACTAACCCCTCCACCCCAGGGCCCTCTTGCTACACAGCCAACACGCTTTAATCTCCCGGCCTTGACCTAGCACACAGCATACGACACAGACGGGGATTGATGCAACGCTAGACGGGCAGTCATTTGCACTAGTTGGGGCGTCGGACGGTCCACGGTGACGACGACGCCTGTGTTGACAGTGGCAGAAGATTGGGGTTGACTTCGGGGGGGGGGGGCAGAGACAGACGGGAGAGCCGTGTGGTTGTCTCCTTGTGCATCTCTCTCTCTCTGTCTCTGCCCGTCTCTCTGTCCATCTCTCTCCGTCTCTGTCTCTCCCCCTCCTGGAATGCACTGCAACGGCCCAGACCCCCATCTATCTACTCCATCCCGCCCTCCCTTCGCTGACATTCTTCTGCGCCATCGTGAGTCTAAACATAGATGTGGGCAAAAGCCCGGAATTCCATTCCTGCAGTTGGCTCTGAGCTGAACGAGAATGAATGAAATGCCTTTTTTTTTTTCTTACGGGGCACGCGATGAGATCGGGTACATGGATACTTCAGCTGCCGATACCTGATCCACGGGGGGGAGGGGAGATAAAATAGGAGATAAATAGTAGACTTGTTGTCTTGAGCTGTAACAAGATGCAGAAAATTCATGCTTCTTCCCCTCCAAGCTGCTCCTCCAAGCGGCTCCTCTTTGTCTCCCCGCTCTCTCTGGCGGTGTGTTTTAGAAGCCAAAAAGAAGGGAACCTTGCTTCTTCTCTTGCAGATTGCCTGTGCTACAGGTAGTGTGTGCTTCTGGGTTCTATCTCCAGGCTTCAGGCTTCTATCTTCAGGCTTCAGGCTTCTATCTTCAGGCTTCAGGCTTCTATCTTCAGGCTTCAGGCTTCTATCTTCAGGCTTCAGGCTTCTACCTTCAGGCCTCTGCCCTCTCAAACCAACACCTGCTACAGCACAACCCAAAAGACTCGAGCTGATACCGTGCTCGACCGTCGACCGCCACCTTCTCCCTTCCTCTCCTCCCTTCCCGCCCTCAAACTTGTATCAGCGCATTGTCGCACATGAATCCCACAAACTTTGACTTGCTTGTCTTGTCGTCTGCGTGCGGCGCAGGCGGGAGGGAGGGAGAATCAGAGTCGAACAAGGCAAACCATTATGAAATTGGCAGTTGTTAGGGTTTGAGCTAGAGACGATTGTCTTGTCAGAACCTGTTAGTGCATGTAGTGCATGTAGTGCATCAAACAAACCCTAAACGCACTGACAATGCGGCCCCACATAATCCACCCACATCCCATCCACATGCAGTCCTTGTATTTTGTATCTTGTACGTTTAATCCCCCCCTGTACCCTCTTAACACTCTACTAAGCCCAGTCATACCTTGCCACGATAACGCACGACATCGGCACCCACCCCCCACTCCGCCATCGCAAACCCTTTCTTGTTTTTTTTTTCTGCCCATCGTCACTCTTCCAGAACGCCGTAGACGAAGGAAATAGAAGACTCACAAGCTCACAAGCGCACAGGCTCACAGCCAAACAAGGCTCAACCCCCCCCCCCCCCCCCCCAACCCCCATGGAACTTTCCCCCAATTTACCACCCCCACCCTAACTACAACTTCCCCCCCCCCCCCCCCGCCCTCCCACGCCCCCCCCCCCCCCCCCCCCCCCCC
>JAXHKQ010000441.1:0-17995 GCA_038407185.1 Chalaropsis ovoidea
TATACATGATGACTTCTCCGAAGAGAATAAAACCAGAATAAAAATACCAAGACCACCAACGTCTTGTCTCCGTTGTTTTCTCAGCCAAGCTAGCCAGGACCATAGCTGGGAAAAGCCCCCCTTTCAGCCCAGCTTGCCCAGCAGCTCAACCCGGTCTAGTCCAGAGGCAAAGTCCAACTCGCATGCATGCGCGTGCGCATGTGCGTGTGCGTGTGCGTGATACTGCTGCTGCTTGCTGCTTGCTGCTTTCTGCGGGGCGGGGCGGGGTGTCTGCACACCCCGTGTCGTGTCGTGTCGTGTCGTAGGGCCAGGGCCAGGGCCACGGACCTGGCCCGTTCGGATTGCTCCCCCCTTTCCCCCCTCACGCCCATTCCATGCCCGTCCCCGCTCAGCCTGAGATGCCGGAGTACCACCAAGGGCTCTCTCTACATGTGCATGTCGAGAAGCACCGCATTTGCATGTCCAGGAGCACCGCATTTGCATTTGCATGTGTCCATGTATCTATATAGCATGCTTACAGGCATAGCCACTCGCTCAGGCTCACCGGCACCCTACGCCCTGTTCACGCAGCTCGCATCTTGTGCGACCATGACGGAGCCCGATTTACCTGCTATTCCGCTGACTAAAAGCTTCGCGTGGCAGAGCATGGCATAGCATGGCATAACATGGGGGGCTTGGTTTGGTTAGGCTAGACGGCACGGGCATGAGCTGTATCAGTTCCTTCAACCCGTGACAAGCTCACAGCCAAAACGTGTGTATAGACAGACTGTCTGTCATTGGACACAATATAGCTACACAGCAGGAAGATCGGAGTGAGTTTAATGCGTTGATTATCAAGTATAAAATACAAGCAGGACAGGGGAAAATAAAGGCAGTGAAGAAATGCTTAAACATCCAACTTTTTGCAGCAATAGCGCTCATCTCTGTGCCGAAATGGTACCCAGATCTCTATCCCATGCCAACCCACACAAACGCCACACAACACCAAAACAAAGTAAACTAAACCTCTCCGACAAGCCTCAAGAGCATGGAAGCCCACGTTGCAACATGTGTATCCCCAAATCTCCAGCACTCTCTATATCTTGTCTGTGCTCAATGGGCCAGTGCGGATTCCCTTGGCCATCCCATCCATACAGCCCAACCAACGAGTTCGAGCCATATGTGAAGAACCTTCAAGTCATCGAGGGAATAAGAGACAAAGGAACATGAAAGTTGCTGCGAGCAAACACATTTACCGTCGTGTGGTACAAACTGTGCAGACATAAAGCGGATGCCGCTCTTAGAGCATCAAGCGAGGGGAGGGCTTGTTTTGTTGCACACGCATCTTGGAAGCGATCCAGGAGAAAAGGAAAAAAAAAAGAAAACGGAAGAATATGGTCAAGCCCATGTATCGTGCGCCGTCAAACTCCAACGCTACGCCGAAAAAGAAACACCGAAAAGGAAAATGACTGGAAGAAAAAAGGCAGCCGCAGCAAAATCTGGGCCAAGTAGAAGAAGAGTGAAAGGAGAACCGGGAAAGGATGGGACATAGATATCAAAAACCTATCGCCTTGATAAGAGGCAGAAATATGTACCGGTGAGAGAAGATCGCATCGAGGGTCGTTGATAGATTCAACCCATCTCGCCCCGATCGGTTTTGTGTTGTCTGGGCGAAAGAATCAAATCTGGCCCTTGATGTCAACGGAGCGGAAGGCCACGTTCTTGGCGTCAGAGAATAATGAGCCGGCCTTTCCAGTGAGGAAGAATATATCAGTTTTGGATGAATCATCAAGAAGATGCTGACCGTTGTGGTCGATAATGAACTGGCAGGCGTCGGCATCTGACTCAAAGCCAAGCTCCTCGGTGATGAACCGGATCTTGACACTAGGCTTGTAACTGTTGAACTGTTAGTGGACGACCGCAGACCAAGTGGAACGGTAGAATCAACTTACGCTCTGCAAATCATGCACAAAGCAGCAAGGCGCTCTCTGCCCACAAACATATCCATCAAGTACCCTCCCATGCCGGGAGTATCCAAATACAACTGGAAGAACCTGTGGTAGTTACCGAGGGCTAGGGCAGAGCGCACCTCTAGAGCATGCATAATGGGAGTGGTTAGTTTATCCTGTGGGGTTAGTGCAGCAATCGTTTCGTTAAGGCCAGTGCGGTTTGCCGTGTGGATGAAGTACAAGATGCGGTACGCCCGGAACTCCACGGGGTTTCCCTTGATGCCGGAAGCGTACAGAGACTTGAGCTGCGTCTGGCACTGGTTATACTCACCAAGGTCGCCCTTTTCCAACGCGATCCGAGCATGGATTTCGTACACCGAAACAGTAAATTCGTTTTTAATGCGTTGCACCGTGAGATCTTGACGCAGAGATTTGAACTGATCACAAATGTAGCCATAGTTGGCCTCGGTGCGCCATTTCTGCTTCAGCAGCTCCAGAGTTTTCCACAATATGGCCTCAGGGCGGACCTTTGATGGAACGGGTGGGGCCGTCAGACGAAGATATCTCTTCTCAAGATCTTGGCAGGTACCAACGACAGGGCCATCTGACGGTGGAGGCGTGGGCGATCTTGCTGGGGCACTACCCATCTGAAAGCGACGCGCGCGCTTCTCGCGTTCCAGCTGCTTCTGTAACTTACTCGACTTGGAAGTGCTTTCATCGCTGCTTGAACGCTTTTCAGTATTGGCGCGCTTGTCAGGCTTGGTGATGCGAGACTTCAAAGTCTTGTTCGATTCAGGAGCAGGTGACCGCCATCTTGCAGCTTCATCGGTCGAGATTTTACGCTTGTTCGAGGCCAAGGGAGACGCGACGGGAGGCGGATGCACGTAAGCGGAGTAGTTGGTCGCGGCGTAAGCAGCTGCCACCTGAGCAGCCTGGTTCAGGGCATTGCGCTCATCTCTAATTAGTTGTTGAGGAAGCGGCATCATATCCCAGTTAGTGGTGTACAGTTGGCCGCTGCTACGGGCAGTAGCAATGATGGTTTTGAGACGGGATTCGATATCGGATTTCGCGATGGATGAGTCGTTGTTGTCGACGTAAAAGGTTCGTTGGACGTAGTTCCGGACGTCTTCAGGCCACTCTTGGGGGCCAGCTTGTTCCGGCGCGGGTGCGGTGACGGGGGCAGAAATTGGGGATGGGGCAGCGTATCCGGTGTAGGGGGAAATAGCAGGAGCGAAAGATTGTCTCACTTGGACAGCAGTGTAAGCAGGGTCTGGGAGGAGGTTGTTAGCATAGCTTGATGATGAGGTTTCCGTGGTTGTTGGGCAGAACTCACGAGTATACGAGTAGGCGGACGCCGCAGCGTCCGAGTTCCAGGCGCCGGGAATCATTTTGTATGACGTTGGGCAAGGCTCTGGAAGATTAGTTGAGATGAAAGCTGGTCTCTACGAGAAATGAATTTGACGGGCGTCAAAAGGCGGTGATAAGAAGGACGGGTTTGGTTTGATGGCAGTGTGGGTTAAAGACGATGGATGGAAGATGGAAAGATGCAAGTTGTTTGCTAACGAGAAAAGAAATCTCAAGTGTGGAGAAGGAAGAAAGAAGAGAGAGATTAATCAGCTGCACCAACTTTGTGGCTTGGGCCCACGCCTTGTTAAGCTTTTAAGCCCAATGGGCTTTAGTGTCTGAGTGTGGGTCTATGGGTCGTACTGTGCGCGTCACCGCTATCCAGGGCGGGAGTCAGCACAGTCTGTAAACTGTCTGGCTTACGTATGGTCACGTGATCTCTGGCTTTCCAATAGGAGCTTTGGTCAAACGTCACCGACAGATTCAGGACGAGCCTAGTCGATTCCACTGCCATCATCATCGTGGTGGGGACTTGTTGAGCTACATGTCAAGGAGCCACAGCGATCGGTTGCGCGGCTATATATACTGTGCTTAGACAACGCCAACGGGGTCGCGTCATTCTAGCATTTGTTTCTACTATTGTTTCTCCTACTCGTTGCATAACCCTGATCTTGGCCGGAGTCGCTCAACCTCAACCCTTGCGACCCGTCGTCCCACTACGAGAAGAACTACAACCGTTTTCTTAAGTGCTCAAGCTGATTGCGAACCGGAGCCACACGCAGCCCTCTCCAGCGAATGCCTTGCGGCTTGCAGGTCAAATAGTCGTCATATAAACAAGCCACGTACCCGATATGACGGATGTTTCTAAAACAAATCGATCTTACCACAGCCCTACGTCCTGCCTATCTGACCGATGAGGTTCTTCTCTTCGTGCAAGATAACGTAGGGCTATACGAGGGGTAGGCCTCTCTATTTACCATCGTGACATAGCCGTTGAGTTGAGATTCTGACGTTGTGTAGAAAGTACAAACTGCCAAACCAGCAAAATGGCCAGGTTTACCTGACGTCTCATCGCATATGCTATGTAGACAAAGCATCCCCGCGCATGTTCTCTGTCGCATTGGACTTGCGAGACATTGAGCGATATGAGCTTTATGTAGGCCAATGACAGCACCCACCCGACTGCTGCGTGTAACCGTGCTTGCTAACCGTCCACTAGAACGGCTTCCTCAAGTCTTCGCCCAAGATCACCCTCTTCCCGAAACCCCCGTCTCGCATGTCGGCCCTTCAGAACCGCTCGCTTGGACGCAGCTCGTATAATCGGCCGACAGTCCAGTCTGCAACACTGACAAAGCCTCGATCCGAATCTGCGACGGCCCCGAATACCTCGGCCACTTGGGTGTGCACAATTTGCAGCTTTTCGAACCCAGTGCCAACAAACTTTGATCCCACATTGGCAAACGAGCACACACCTCTTCCGCCTTGTCTTGCCTGTGGAATCAAGCCTACGCTGGGTCATGTCCTCAAGGCAGCAATCACCAACGCAACGAAGCACAACGGCATTTACTCGGCCCCTACGCCGGGACCGGTCTCAACAGCGACTACTGGTAATGACGGGACGGATACCAGCGCTACTTTCCAGTGCCCACGATGCACATTTGCAAACCACCCGTCCCTGATGGCATGTGAGATGTGTGGTGCTCCATTGCTGTCACAAAATATCCCCCAGGAAATCGACCCCTCACGAACAGAGTCACCTGGCCCAACACTGCCTGCAAAAGCCGTCCCCGACGCCCATGAGCCAGTCAAGATATCGTTTCGCGGAGGTGGAGAAAAGGTGTTTTACGAACGGTTAAAGGGCTCTATAACACAACGCAAGTGGCTGCTGAACGGCGCACCGCCTATTCCCAACAAGATCC
The DNA here is from genome assembly GCA_038407185.1 of Chalaropsis ovoidea. Lineage (NCBI taxonomy): Eukaryota > Fungi > Ascomycota > Sordariomycetes > Microascales > Ceratocystidaceae > Chalaropsis > Chalaropsis ovoidea. The sequence continues at coordinate 5,192 of JAXHKQ010000441.1, forward strand.
AGTCAAACGATAGTGGAGCGGCCGGCAGTCCATCGCGATCGAATGAGCAGAACGGGCCGACAGTCAAGTCTGTGGGGATTGCAGCCCTGGAGCAAAAGGGGTTCGACATGCGCAAGAACAATGAAATCATGATTGGGAATGCCTTTGAAGATCTGGAGGCGCTCATGGCCTCTGCCAAAGAAATCGTCGATCTGGCGGAGCGGTTTTCGCGCAAGGTCAATGGCAACTCTACAGAGGCTACAAGTGTTGCAACTCAGCTGGGGTTGATAACCACCAAGGACATTGCCGGTACATCTGAATCACTCTATCTCTCGGAGCTGGCCCGTACTGTGGCCGAGTTCCTGACGGACGACTCCCGTGGCGTGCTCAAACGCGCGGGTGGTGTTATTAGCCTGGTAGATCTCTGGGCCATGTTCAACCGAGCCCGCGGCGGGGTTGAGCTTGTCAGTCCAAACGACTTTGAAATGGCAGCGCGGCTGTTTCACAGGCTGCGGCTGCCCGTGCGGCTGCGCACCTTCAAAAGCGGCGTTCTCGTGGTACAAGGCAAAGACCGCACGGATGACTCGATTATCCGGGCTCTACTGGAATGGCTGGATGACCTGCACCAGTTCCCGCCGGACAAGGAGGTTTCCTGGGACTGGCATGAGTTTGGGAGAGGCGTCACGGCACAGGATGCAGCTGAGCGGTTTGGTTGGAGCATTGGCGTGGCGGAAGAGGAGCTCGACATGGCCGAACAGAAGGGCGTCTTGTGTAGGGAGGAAAGCATTGAGGGGATGAAGTATTGGAAGAACTATATTGGAAGTTTGCAGGCTCCAGCAACGGAAGCGGAGCAGATTGAACAGGCGCTGAAACTTATAGGAATAATATAGCATAGAGCATTTGAGGCGCAGGGCCACATCATGACCAACAGGCTGACGAAGTGTCAGGGCGTAGAGTACGGATGAGAAGGGGAGTGTACCTCGTTTCGGAGCAGCAGCCAGATAGCTACATAGGCCCTCCTAAGTTTGCCCATCTGCATCAGCTCAAGTCCGATATGGTCTAGCGGTTAGGATTCCTCGTTTTCACCGAGGCGGCCGGGGTTCGATTCCCCGTATCGGAGCATGTCTAAATCGGCTGTCCTATGAGATGGGATGTACGGTATTCTTTTTTACATGGTGTAATAGAAGGACAAGTCGATTTTCTCTTTTTGCCTAGACTCGAGATGTTTAAGTACATAAAATAAGCTTAGTTTTATAGCCTGTGGGCTGCATTAGCTCTCTATATATTGTATATTCTGCCAATTTATACGTGATACTCCACACAAGAGCTCGAGCTCGCTAATTGCTGCCTGAAGGCGAAGTGCCCAGCTGCTGCTCCTGCATGGCCTGGACGAGATTCATGAGCTGGTCAATCTTGTCTGACAGGTCAACGACCTTGGCCTCCAGAGCGGCATTGGACTGGGGCTCCAGTGCCGGGACAAGGGCCTGTTCGGCAGCCGGAGCCCGGGGGGCGCTCTCCACACCAGCCGAGGCCGGGCGACCCAGGCGGGCAGGGGGCTTGTTCTTGACAGAAAGACCGCGGGCGGGAACGGGACCCTTGAGGCCCGAGAAGGAAAGATTGGTGCCGTCGCCAAACAAGGCCTCGTAGGCCTTGATGAGGCCGACGACAGGCCAGTGGGTGGCCTTGAGCAGGACGATACGCGCGGCGCGGAAGCGCGTGTCGCTCTTGAGGAACAGGCGGATAGGGCGGAAGATGACGAGGGCTATCAGGTTGAAGGGCGGCAGGAAGTGAGTCAGGCGGTTCGACGTGGATGCCTCCAGCACGTAGATGCTGTAGACATAGAGGTACTCTTCGTTGGCGTGGGTGATGATGCGCGAGAAGCTGTTGGACAGCATACCAGTCAGCGAGCCCATGAGCAGGAAGTTGCTGAGGATGACGAAGATGAACATCAGCGGCGGGCCAAACACGGGGTCGATCTTGTCCATGGCGTCAAAGCCCACGCCGCTGTTGCCAAAGAAGATCTTGGTCAGCATCATGGTCATGTGTGGCAGCGTGTACACCTCGCGGGCAATCAGCGAGAAGGTGGTCAGGAAGCCGAGGTAGACAATGACCACGAGGACCATGAACTTGCAAAAGTCGCGGGCCATCTCGCGGATGCACGGGATCAGGGAGCCCCAGTACGGGCTCAGGCTGAGAATAGAGCATATGCGGGGGACCATGAAGAGGGCTTCGATGGCGAGAATGTCAAAGGAAAACTCGATGATGCGGGCGTCTTGGAAGTAGAGGCCGACAGAGCCTGGGAAAATGGGGCGCGTTAGTACTCGAGCGGGGGCTACCAAGGGGGGGGGGGGGGGGGGTAGAGGCAGCTTACGGACGGCAATGAAGACCAGTGCAATGAAGATCATGACCATGTCAAACATGTTCCAAACATCCGACGTGTAGAAGATTGAGCCGGCGTCGATCCAGGCGCTGATTTCATCGTAGAAGAAAGACGCAATCCAGACATACAGCAGAGCCTCTTTGCCGCTGACACTGGCCGGGTTGCGCTCCATCATCACGGCGTAGTACAGGCACAGGAACGTGAAGAAGAAGAATACCTCCCAGGCCTTGGCGTACTTGGGCACGCGCAGGCGCGAGAACGGGTCGCTCTGCGCCGGGTTGTAGAAGCGCGGCTTCTTGGTGGCATTGACGTCCAGGCTATCCCAGAAGACAATGTCGCCGTTCCAGATGCCGTTGATGAGCTTCTGCACGACGCTGTGGCTGAGGAAGCGCTTAGAGTTGGAGATGGCAGCGATCTCCAGCGCGTTCAGGCCGCGGAACGGCCCCGTGGGGTCCTGGAAGGGCCCGCCGTCGTCGTCTCCCATGTGGGTCGAGCTCATGGTCAGGCGCGAGAGGGCGCCGACAAGCTCGTAGCGCTTCGAGCTGCTGCCCGGCCGGGCGCTGGCGGCGCCGGTGCGGCGGGATGAGACGGAGCCGTAGTGCTGGCTGTGGGAGAGCAGCGCGGACACTTCGTTGGCCTCCTCGTCATGGTGGCCCGGGAGGATGTGCGGCACTTGGGTGTCCTCAGAGTCGTTGTCATCGTCGCCCTGGACGTCGTTGTTGTCGTAGTGGTCTTGGTCTTCCTCGTCAATCTCGTGCAGGCAAAAGTCGACAGTCTCTTTTACCGAGAGTCGGGCCAGGAAGCGCCATGCGACAATCTCGCATGCATAGCCGCGAGAGAGACTAACGCCACGATCTTCGTCTTGCGCGTCATAGTGCCACTTGAGAGCCCTGATGCAGAGGAGAGGGAGAAAAGGCGAGCCATGATGTTAGCCAAGAGTCTGGATCACAGGAGGTGTCAAGGATCCTTTTCCATGACAGGGGATGAGTGTCCAGGGCCTCCTAGTTGGGGTATGGTTTCAACGAGGGGGGGGGACAACCGAGATACTGAAGAATGGTTCTCCCTGGATAAAACAACGCGGCTGGGGAAGTGAGGGGAAAAGCGTGAAGCCCGGTGATAAGATAAAGCAGAAGAGCATCACCAACTTACAGTAGAGCGTTCACAATGCAGCGGTTATGGCAGCTCACAGCCAGGTGCTCAACCAGCGACTGTACACAGTCACCAGCGACAGTCGTGCGTAGCTGCTCAAAGGACGAGGGCACGCGGATAGTCTCGATAAAGTAGCTGGAAAAAGGAGAGAGTCAGAACCCGGGAAGTACAGCAACAAGCCAGGAGACGAACTTACCGCGACAGCTTCTTGATCACCACGTGAAAGGTATCGTCAACGTCGATATCGGGCAGTTCGCCGGGAGAGCTTGCCACGGGCGGCGGAGCAGGTGATGCCTGGCGAGGGCGGCGCATCTTGACTTTGATAGGCATGATGGCAACTGGGACAGCTCGGGGCTCGCTCAAGATGGGAGGCCGACAAAGAAAAGGAGCAAAACTCGATGTGAAGAAAAAGTAGGAAAATACCCACCACACACGATATTGTCTCTCTGTTTGTCGAGAGAAAAGAAATCTGATTTAGTCTCAAGGAAGACTCGAGATCCGATGAAGAAGAAAAGAGAAAGGGCAACTACCCGCACACAACACACGGAAATTCTGCTTTTTGGGGGTCGTCAGGGAAGGAACCACTGCCAAAGGGGGTTTTGGAAGGTTGGAAGGTTGGAAGGAACCAACCGCTCTTGCCTTGAATTGGGGTGGTTCCTCCGATGGCACCTTCCCTAGCTTTTCACTCCTGCCTTTTTTCTTTTTTCTGTGATACAATGCAGACAAACAGCAAGTGCTATATATTGCCAGCTCAGAGATACTCGGGCCTCGACATAAATATGGTTTGCTGTTTTCTTGGTCGTCCGTTTCTTTTGTCTCGGCGTCTATGTTCTCGTGGGTGGGGAAGTTGCAAGTGGACTCCAAAACTGACAAGATCAGACATGCAGGGCACTGCAAGTGGTGTAACACTATGCATCACCATATTTTCCAACCAGTGCGGCCCTTCTAACGCCCATGTCCAAGGAGGCATGATGTATAAGAGAAAAAGAGGAGCTTCACGTTGCGACAAGTCCGGCGCGTAGCAAGAATTACTGGACTGGGCAAGTGACATTTGGTGTGGCTGGAAGATTATGGCTTGTGCGCCTGTCAACTACAACCTGAAATGTTTTGGGTCCAAGGCCGGCCGGTCGGCCGGTTCAGTTACTTAGGGTACAGACCCTAACACCATGCCATGCCATTGGACTGGATTTAACCTCAACATGGAACGTCTTGACACAACACCAAGCGAGCCACGCGGAGGAAACATAAAACTACCCCTTGATCAAGGGCAACGTAATGCCCTTGGCCGTCTCCCTTGCCTAAAGTGACAGTTATTGCCTCCCCCCCTCCGTTACCGGGAAAGGGCGTAGAAAGAGGTGGGTGACCTTTGCGAAGGTGAGGGTTGCTAATGCATGAGAGGAGAGAGATATTAATGTGTATTTTGGGTATGAGATGAAGCTCATGCTGAGGATTAGAGTGTCACGGGTACACGGCGTACAGAACAAGCTGTTTTGCCAAGGAGATGAGACGTGAAGCTGAAGGTGGTCCCGCCCAGCTCACACCCATCACGACAGACAGCTTCGTTGGGATCGACCGGAGTGCGGAAGCTTGTTGGTTATGGGATGAGGCGGAGGAGGAGGAGGAGGAGGAGGAGATTAAAAAGCACTTTTGCTGGCTTGCGCAAGCTCCCATCAACGGTCAAGAGAAGACACCCAGTCACGGTCAAGAAAAGGCAGGCCAAGTTCCGAAACTGCAATCTGTGCGTCCGCCGCTCAAGGTTTCTTTGTTCGATTGGAGGGATAAGATGTCGATTGTTTGGACTCGGGCGTTGCAGTGGGAACAGAAGAGGATGCAGTGTCGAACTGACCCTGAAACGATGGAGCTGGGTTAGACGGCACGAGCTACTGGGACTGTGTTCGCACTGTGTCAAACAGGGAGAATGAGTGCAGGGGGACAGTGCGGACGGGTATGTAGACACGGTACATATCGTGGAAAGACAATACAGGGACTTTGTGTAAGAGGAACGGAGCATTGACAAAGGTATCTGAGATTCTCGTGGTGATCCTATTGTGACTTGCAGATCCAGATGAGGAGAGAAGGAAAGAGAGGAAAAGAAGAGATTGGGAAGACAGATAGAATTAGTTTATGTGAATGACATCATAACGGTATAGAGGAAGAAGCTGCGAACACTTGAGGTGATCTGCCAGCTGACGAGAGAGTATTATAGAATGCTGCCAGCTGTCGACAACTGCCAACTCACTTACAGCGGTAAAGGGGCCCTGGGCCTGTGCAGAGAGAAGCCTTGAACTCTATCACTGGAAGGATGATCAGAGCAGGGCAAAAATAGCAGACGAAGAATCCTTTGGGATGTTCTCAAACACGCGGTGTCCGTCCGTCATGAAGCCAAGAGTAGGCTTTTCAAGCCGATACCCGATCTTGGGACCTGAGAGCGAGGAAGGGCGTCGGGGGAGAAGAGCCCAGAGGAAGAGAGAGAAAGAGAAGCAGAGAGAAGAAAGAAGCAGCAATAAAGCAACTGAGGTTCGTGGACTCGGGCTCTATAGATAAGTGGAGCAGCTCTGGTGTAAGTGAAGTGAAGCCTGTAGAAGAGGCAGAAGAAGCATGACTATCAGCAGCAATACAAGTCGGACGAGATCACCAGCAAGGCACGAGGGAGAGAAAGAATAGGCCACGAAAGACAAGAGCACGTCGGGGTACCAAGCCTGCGGTGCTTTGTTCGTTTTTAGTAGTACGCTTGTTTGCTGGGTGGCTTGTGCTCTGTGCTCTGGGCTCTGTAAGAGAGAGCAGCAATGCCAAGACCAAGGGGACCGGGGGGGGGGGGACGAATAAGAAGAACGAGCAGCAGCAGCAGCATCGAGGGAGAGGAAGAGAGGGGGGGGAGACAACCGTGGATGTAATGAAGAGAGAAAGAGCCGCGGAGAACACGCGGAGGCTTCTTGTGTTTGGTGAAAGTGAGGGGGAAGAGGCACGAACAAAGACGGAGAGGCATAGAGGGCGAGAAGACAAGAAAGCAAGCACACAGTCAAGAAGAGGAAGACGAAGAGACGAAGACGAAGACGAGGAAGCAGACGAGTGCTACAGCTGCGAGAAAAGAGAAAAAAGAGTGATGATGGTAGAGTATCAGACTAGTTCCAAGTCCCGAGTTAAAGCGGGCTCGTTCGAGACCTCTTCCTTGGAGCCCTGAGCGCAGACCCTGTCTTGTATGTGGTGTCTGTCTTGTCTGGTGCTGTGCTCTGATATACAGTGCAGTATGGGGGCTCTCGCAGTGCCCTCCTCCTCCCCCCCTCCCCCCCCCCCCCCTCCCACCCCCCCCCCCCCCCCCCCCCCCCCCCCCCCCCCCCGTCTCACATTCTGCTTTCCTTTTGTCCTCCCACGCTGCTGTTCTTCTTTTAGCACTTTTTTCTCTCTCTTCTTTTCCTTTTCGTCCTGTGCTTTGAAACCTGCATTAATCAAGCAACAAGTTCTATTCTGGCATCAAAGGATTGTATCCTGCTTGCACACTCTTTTTTTTTTTTCTTTTTTTCCCTTTCTTTTCTTCATATCCAGAGGCTGTGCCTGTTCTTCTTTTCTACTGTAGCTTTTATTCTTTTTTTTTTATTCATCTCTTCTTTTCTTTCTTGCTCTGACCCTTTTTTGCATCTGCCTCTTCTTCTTCCCTCCTCTTGCTTTCGTTTCTTGCTGGCCGTGATCGTCGTCTTGCTTGATCGTCTGCATCGTCTTGTTCTTTAACCCTATTTAATACTTATTTGTCTCGTCTTGTCTTCTTTTGCGGTCTCACTCTTGTCACTCCTACACTCGTCTCTTGTTGTATCTTGGAGTCCTGCGTCAAGTCCAGCCCGGCCTTCCTCGCTGTCGACTGATGTCTGTCTGTCTTGCCTAGTACTAGTACATCCATCTACATCCAGTCTACGTCTCTGTTAACGTCTACGTCGACTGGTTCCGAGCATCACCGCACCCCGAAATATCGACCAGCAATCTGTCCCGAGTCCGGACACTCTCCTGACGCCCACGCCTTTGCCGTCATAATGCACCCGTCAATACTATTCTTCATGGCCGCTCTGGCCCAGGCCTCCGCCTCCGCCCTCCCGCCGCGCCAGCCCACCATCACCAGCAAACCAGGCCTCGCAGCCCGCACAGCCGCCGCCGCCACCGAGCCATTGCCCACGCCCGCACCGAACGCCGCCGCCCTGCAAAAACGCTTCAACGTGGTCTGCGGCTACATCGGCGGCAACCCGCTGATGCCCGCCACCTGCAACCCAGGCTCGCACTGCGCCGTCGACAAAGCCCTCGGCGCCGTGGGCTGCTGCCCCGACAAGGGGCCCTGCACCACTGGCATCTTCACCGGCTGCGTCGACATGAGCAGCGCGCCGCCGGCCACAGTCGACCCGTTCGTGTACACGTGTGGAGCCGGTCAGGTGTGCTACCGGAATAACTACGAGGGCGGATACTCGCAGTATGGCTGCGGCACTCCGGGCAGCCAGCCAGCAACTGTCATGGTCAACGTGGCTGGCCAGCCGGCACTGGATATCCAGAAGGTCAACATCAAGGCCAACCCTACCAAAGATAGCGGCGCCGAGGGTTTCCCTGCCCCCACGCCACCCGCTGCCGCTGAACCTAGCAGCAGCAGCAGCAGCAAGGGCAAGCCCCCCGGGCCGGCTGCTACCCCCAGCCGGTCTTCCTCTCCCTCGTCCAGCCCTTCGGGTCCCACTACCACGCCTACCCCGACCACTCTCGCCTCCGCAGTGTCCCGTGGACCGCAGCTTTTGAAAACCCCCACCACCACCACTACTTCTGAGGAGGCCTATGGCATGGCCTCGCCCGCCTCTTCTGAGGAGACCACCACCAATGCTCCCCCCGTAACCGACAAGGGAACCAACCACGCCGATGTTGGAGCCGTGGTCGGCAGCACGCTCAGCGGCGTGGCCGCCTTCCTGGCCCTGGGCGCCGTGGGCTTCTACTACTACCGCAAGAAGCAGCAAACCACACCGCCGCCGGCGCCTCCGCCAAACGAGAAGTCCATGTCTTCGTAAGTAGCCCGCCCCGCTCCGCTCCGCCCAGACCGGCCAGCCCGCCGGCTTTGGGGGGGCCGTTGATTTGATTGCCCGTCCTGATTCACTAACACCGTGCCGCACAGCCCCACCTCATCGCACGGCTCCTCGTTTGCTACGCTCTCCTCGTCAGACTCGCCAACGTCCATGAGCGAGCCCATGTTCCTGGTCACGCATGACTTCCCGCTGCCGCCCGTGGGCGCTGCCGTGAGCAGTAACCACAACATGGGCCACGATGACGACGGCAGCTACCGGTACAGCCACAGCAACTACAACATGGACGGCAAGGGCGACAGCATCCAGCACCACAACATGCAGCCCACCGCCATCACCACAGCCACGGCCACGGCCGCAGCCTCTGACACGGGCGGCGGCGGCGCCAGCGCCACATCCAAGTCCGCCAAGGACAACACCATGAGCTACGCCTCGTCGACGTATAGCCGCTACCTGCAGCCTGGCGCTCTGCCGTCGCCGACGTCGCCGTACTCGGACAACGGCCTGGACCTGGCGCGCGAGGTCGACGACTTCCAGAACTCGTACATTGCCGCGCTGGGCGACATCCGCGAAGAGACCGAGTCTAATTTCTCGCGCAACAGCGTGCCGCCCGTGCCGCCAATGCCACAGAAGCCCAACTCGGTTTGGCTGTAGCTAGCATAAATAAAGACACGGCAGGCATAGCGTGGTTAGCAAAGTGAAGAAGCAAGCAAGCAACAGCATGAGTGGACGCATTGTGATGGGGGGCTGTTTTGAGCATTCTGGGTTCTTTTCTTTTTCTCTTTCTTTTTTTCTCTTCTTTTCTTCTTTATTCTCCTTTGTTTTGCATTGTAAAGTCGCATGATATCCCCGCTTTGAGCATTCTTTACTATATTTTTATGTATTTTCTCTTGTCCTATTTAAAGCTTCACGACTTGAAGATGTTATATTTATAGGAGCCCATCAAGTTGTGCGTACAGTGTGGATACGAGGGAGGCACAGTGGTAAATTAGTAACACGTGATTGGCTGTATTTTTAAAAACTGTGGGGCCTGCGACGACATGCGAGCAGAGGGGGGGGGGAATCATACAAAGGAAACAAGACAAAAGAGAGAAGGGAATAGAAGAAGAGAATAGAAGAAGAGAGAGAGGAAAGGAAATAGAAGAGACTCAAAACGACAGCATCGCCATGGCCGCGGCAAAAATAGACGCAGCGGCCAGCAGAGGCCCGTGCCCTGAAACGCTCGCCGGGGCACTGTTGTCCATGGCACGCTTCACAGCAGGAGCAGCCGGGGGCGTGGCAGCAGCAGGGGCAGCCGGAGCAGCAGCGGCGGGCGTGGTGCCGGCAGGGCCAGCGGACGAGCTAGTGGAAGAGCCGGTGGGCGCCGGAGTCGGGGTCTGCGCTGCCGGCACGGTGGAGCTGCTGCTGCTGCTGCTGGACGAGCCCGGCAGCTCCTCCTTCTCATTGGCCCACGGCAGCTCGCGGATGAGCTGCACCTGGTCGCCCTTGAGCGGCGGCGCCGTGGCGTCAATCAGCAGGCCCTGCACCACCTCGAGCGCGCTCATCTGCTGGCCCAGGCCGGAGATGCCGTCGTGGCTGTCGACGTACCAGCGCATGCCGCACTCGGAGCCGCTGGCGCCGGCAGTGCACGTCTTGACGGCGGCTAGCGCGCTGGTCTCTAGCAGCTTCTTGACCTGCGGCTTGAGCGCCGGCACCAGGTGCGTGCTCTGCCACATGAAGCGCGACAGGTAGGCCTTGAAACTCTTCATGTCGGTGTTGCAGGTGCTGACAGTCTCGCACGCGCTCTCGTACATGACGTTGGCGGCGCTGGCCTCGGGGTAGAAGAAGCGCTTGGACGTGGCGGTCAGGATGCCCTGGGCACGGTCGGCCCACAGCTTGTCGCCGGTCAGGTCGGCCAGCACGGCGGCGCCGTACATGTAGATGGCGTTGGAGTAGGAGAAGCTGACGGGGTTCATGTCGGTGCAGTTGGCGGCGGCGTGGGCGCCGTCGTACACAATGTGGTCGGTGCCAATCATGCCCACGGCCTCGGTCCAGTCCCAGATCTGCACGGCCCAGTCGAGGTACTGCTTCTCGCCAGTGACGCGGGCCAGGCGGGCGGCCAGCTGGAAGAAGCCGCCGTTGCTGACCGAGTTCTTGTAGTTGAGGCCGTGGGGGCTGGAGGCGTAGATCTGCCACAGCAGGCCGCCGCCGCAGGCCGTTGTGTTCCAGCGGGACTCGAGCGAGGTGAAGATGTTCTTGCCCATCTGCAGCCACGACGGCACGTCGGCGTTGGGCTGCGGGAAGTTGCGCTCGGCGGCCGCCATGACGGCAAAGCCCCAGAAGCCGAGGTCGTCGTTGCCCTCTTCCGAGGCGTGCTCGGCCGGCATGAAGTCATAGTTGGAGCCCGTGTTGCCCGAGGCCACCAGGGCCTCGATGACGAAGTCGTTGTAGGTGGTGTCGTTGGTGTAGTAGTAGTAGTCGATCATGGTTCCCCACATGGCACCGGCCTGCCACCAGTAGTACGGGTCGGGGAGGTCGCCGATGAGGATCTGGATGGGGCGTTAGAGTGGATGTTTGGGGGGACGTGCGTCAGTCAGCAGAGGAGGGGGCAGTCCATAAACTTACGGCGGAGTTGTTGGGCTGGTAGTAACTCATGACGCCTTCGGCCAAGGTACGAGCAACGCCCTTGACATTTTCTAGAGGCGGGCGGGAGAGCCGGTGTTAGTGGGGGACTGGAATGTGGCAGGCAGAGAGAGCGGGGGGCGGTCAACTTACCGGCGTTGTCTACAATGAGGGTGTTGGGAGGCAGAGCAGCGGCCAGCACTGTAACAGCCTTGGCGGCCGTTTTGACGGACTTGTAGAAGTCGGCCATCTTTGTGGGGAGAGGAGGGCAAAGAAGAAGAAGAAGAAGAAGAAGAAGAAGACGAAGAAGAGAGGGTTTCTGGAGCTCGAGAAGAGGAGCGGGAGAAGCAGAATGAAAGGCTATAACCAGAGCCGTGAGTGATATCAAGAGCAGGAAAAGAATGGAAGAATGTGTTGAAGTGAGCACAGCAGCACAGCACAGTTAAAAAGAGAGAGAAAAGAAACGAAAGAAAAGCCTGGGTCAGGAGAGAAAGAAGGTGAGGGAAAAAAGAAAAGATCACAACGTCTTGATATAAACAACGGCAGCCGGCACAGAAGAAGAGCAAAAGAGAAAAAGAAAGACGAAGAAGAGAAGAAGAAAACAGTGGAAAGAAACCGAGAGCAAGAGAAATCCTGGGTGGTGATCTTTTGGGCTGGCGGGATCGTATATATCAAAAGAAGACTTGTAAAACAAAAAAGAATAAAAAAGTGTTAATAAAAAGAATAATAAAAGAATAAAAAAAACAAAAAAGAAATATAAACCCCTACCCTCGATTCACAGCCAATCACACACTGACATCCACAAGGAACCCCCCGTAAAAGAAACAAGAGCCCCCTAGGCAATCCTCCTCCCCCAGAAAAAGAAAACAAGCGCACAGCTTAAGCAGCAGCACCAGAGCCAAGCCCGGGCCTAGGCTTAGGCCCCTGAAAGCCCCTCGTAGGAGAAAAGGAGCCGCCCCCTATAAGAGCAGAGACACACACGAGAGACCACACGACCAAAGAACATGCAGCAAGCAACAAGGGAAGCCATCATCTGCCCGCTTCCTTGTTGCTCCTTGGAGCTGTTTCAGAAGCTGCAGGGGCCTGCGTAGGGCGCACACAGAAGCCAACGGGCCTGGGCACAGCGTTAAGGTGAGCTGGAGCTGGACTGGGACTGGGCCTGGGACTGGGCTGGGGTGGCCCGGGGCGGCCTTTGTCTATTTCCAGTTTGATGGCGGCGGCGGCGGCGACGGACAGCAGAACTGGCGTGTATCTGTGTATCCCAGCTGTACTGCACTCTGCCGCTGCGGCCTGGAAAATGCAGTACGAGGCCTCCATCTGCTGCTATCCTGTGGCTGTGGCTGTGGCTGCAGAGGCACGTCTACTGCAGTTTATATCCATGCCTGGGCCTGTCTGTACTCTAGCCCCCACGGGCTGCATGTGCATATACGTGTGCGTGCATGAAAGCAAGTACTTACACACAGCATCCAGTACGTACTTACACAAGTACCTACATACTTACTCAAGTAGTAGTACTTACACAAATACTTACATGTACTTATACGCACCCAACTCAACTCACTTGTTTACTGTAGCACTGCCAATTTAGACACGGAGATTTTCCCTTCCTTTTTATTCGCCCCTCCCCCCCCCCACCTTACCCCCCCCCCCCCCACC